>JAULBU010017401.1:0-20556 GCA_032358235.1 Odonthalia washingtoniensis | reverse complement strand
AAGTACAACGGCTGTGCCGAGCGAGATCAACATATATCGAGGAGAGCTTAAAAATTGTATATAGCAACATTCTCTGTCCCCTTTAGGAGCAGCTGTAAGCATTCGACAATTACACTCACATTATTTGATCACAATGCCTCTAGGCATCTTCTCAAAACCTCTGAAAAACTATAGAAAATATTATCCCCATACGCGAAGTCTCTTTCATTTTGAATCCACCAGCTGTTTCCCAGAAAAAAGACTGTCACACTTATTGTCATCGACAAACTATCCTGGTCTCTTCCTATCATGCCATATCACTAGAGGCTCTATTATGAAGTTGTGTTTGATGCTTTGAATTACTGAATCAGTCGCGTCTTCATAAATTCCCTTCGTCAAAAGGCTTGTACTGAAAGCTTTGTCAACTGAAGAAAGATAAACAGTGAGTATTGCCGACTAGTGAAGAGGTAAGGAAATTTCAGAACGTCGTGATGTACAAATAATCCAATAATAAAAACCAACATGAAGTAGGTATGTAACATATAGAAATGGCGATTCCAAGGACATTCTCGAAACACATGAATTGGAGGTCAATGATTCTCTCAAGGGGAAGGGAAATTTAATCCTGAATAATCGCTACAAATCGACAATAATTAAGCGAAATTATAATTAAAACTATGACCTATGGAAGAGAGAAATGATGAAGCAGCTTGTAATAATGGTTAAGTGAGTCACGGTTAAAGGTGCACATGGGCACATATTTTGCAGTGCGACCCAATTACATCATTGGCATAGTTATTTTAGGTGCCAAGGAAGATTTCGATGATGATGATGATGACAGGAAATACGGAAAAATTCTAAACATACCTATTATTAGATCAGAACAGAAGAATACGTCATGGATGATGTACTTGGTTACCAATGTTTGAAAGCCTGGATATATCTTCATGGATGTTTTCTCTGGAACTTTCGTAGGTAAAGTTGGTCACTTGTTGAAGAATAATCACCTTCTACTCAGATCTTAAAATGAGGAAGAGATCGTTTGTCAGGAATATAAATACATTGTAGATGTTTATGCACGTCAACTGTATAATCCTGATTCTAATTTTGATCGTAATTATAAGATGCTGAAAGAAGATACGAATTTCGTTACAGCCATGAAAGCTATATAGACAAGGCACAATGTGTATTGTGGCTAATACTTGGTGGGATTCCGTCTGTTCAGACGTTTATGGAATTATTTCTATGCTATTTGGAACATTATACAATGAATATGCACTTTTCAGAACTTACACGAAAATAGAAATTTCAAAATGGTATCGAAAGAACGTTTCAAGAATTCATAGCTTGTATGGAAGAGGATTGGTAGTTTCCGAAGATAGAGCTCTTTGTATTTCCGTATGAAAATAAAGAATTGAACATGTCAATGATGGACTGCGCTTCTATTCTGACATAGATTTCAGACCCACTCCCCTGTAGTACCCGCCGCAGCGTGGATTAGGGGGGTACAGATTTGATTAGTGATGTGGAACAGTACAAGAAAGGCTCTACGTAATTGTTTAATGTAGCATTGTAGTGGAGATGAGAGCGGAGAGTCTGAATATCGTGTGATTCGGCGTAGCCAATGGTGCATTCCGAAGGCGCGCACGTGGTGGAGCACTGGAGGGATCGCCTTCCTCTCTCCCGTTCGTACGGTTGTCTGGTAGTTGATTTGTGAAGGTTGGTGACGATTGCGGTGAATGTTGGGAGTCAAGCAGGTACCATCGGAAATATGGCGCTCTCGCTGGTACCGAGTTGGCGCGGACGAGGCGGTATTTAATGAGTAAAATTTGTCGTGCTTAAAGGCCTGTAGATTCAAATATACATGTGTGTGAGCACAACACGCGGTGAAAAAGAAAAAGGAGAAAAGATGTGTCAAAATAGGAAAAATGAAGTGAGAAATGACGGACAGTACGGTGCGGGAGACAGGATAAAAACTCATAATTGCTGTGGTGGTCCCAGTACCCGCTTTCAGGGAGGTAGTAATCCCCTAATCAGTTTCTATATGAGGATATGTTTCATACTGAATTGTGGCAACGGACAATTGAAATGCTCATGACGAAGGTCTTTTTCTAGTTACGGGTAAAGACTTTGGAAAACAGAGATTGCGGGAAGACAGACAAACAAAAATTGAAAGAAACGTAATGTATGGGTCGTGAAACAAGAGATTTGATTTATGCGAGACAGACGACAGTCGCTGTCTACAAGGAGATAAGGATATGCAAAAGGCTAAAAATTTGGATATTGGATATATCACATAGCACAAAAAATTTAAGGAGGGCTGTAAATAGAGTACCAAAACATTCTGGAGGCAATTGCGGACATAAAATGTTGGCCATTGTTGACTTAAGAAATATACCTGTTCGCAAAAAGCGCTATCTGAAATATGGCTCGATTTATTTTAACATCTATGAAAGCACCTCATTTTCAAGCCAATCTACTCATTTCACATGATTCAATTCTTCATACCATAAATGAAAATTCCTTTCCAAGTTATGCTTTGAAACGTTTCAAATTATAATTTGGAAAGGAAGTACACAACTTAGTGAAATTGTTTACCGTCCGGTTTGGGATTGGATGGAAGGAATACCTTTCATAATAGAGGATTGGGTATCAACGCCCCTATGCGTGCCTTAATAGGAAAGATAAACATTTTCTGCAGCTGAGATGAGGATGTCGATAACTGCATAGCTATGTATGGTACATGGGAGTCAATTTGCGAAGTCATGGGAGTGGAAAAGTTGAAGTCGATGCCGGTAATGTTGACAGGAGATGTGTGAAATGTTTATGCGAACAATTTTGAAGGTTGTAGAAGTTACATTGAAACGATAATGATAGTGAGAGAATGGTATGGTCGCGAGTAAAATAAGGCAAATATTGAAGAAATAGTAGATTATGAATCTTACTCTGGTCTTGTAAGAAGGACTAACCATGTCAGAAGTAACGGTATTTTTAAAATTTTTCGCCAAGGCGAGCTCACTACAGAATCAACTTGACGTAATGTGCACACGGATAATTTCCGAAGGGATAGATTTGTCACCGCCGTTGATATTCCCTCCATTCAAACTACCCTACAAGACATAATGTCAAGGATCAGTTAGCGGACTGTTAACGGTGGAAAACCAACTCTGTGATAAACCAAAGTAGGCAGGAAGTATCTCTGCATGCATGGTCTATAAAAAGGGGCCAGAGAATTACTTAATACGCAAAATGCACAGCAGAGATCCTAGAAGAACAATCAAGAAACCTTGTTTCTACAACAGAAAAACCAAAGTGAATCAGAATTTCAATAAACACTTATTACCGAACTGGATGGAAGGAGGAAAATTCTTTTTTGTCTGTGGTGAAGACCATGGAGCGAACACCAAACAAAGCATAGAAGATGTGACATAATCAATCAATAAATTGGAAGTGAAACACCCAGAGGACCTGCTTGAAGCTTTCGTAAACCACGTCGTTTTGAATTAACATAAAGGACTGAATAATTGACATTCAACAACAGATTAGTAGTTGACACCATGTTAATAGAATAAATACCAGATATCAAACTGTCAGAGGAGAGTACACATTAAACAGCCGCGTGACTTTTTAAGAACCAGGCAACATCAGAAATATGGAAATCCATATGCAAGCTATAGATTCTAACCTGCATGGGTCCACCTGATTTCTTGGCTGTTTATATTAGTTCAGCTTACATATTGGAAAATATCAGATATAAATATAGAAGAAGAAGGTATATAATTGGAGGCAGAATAAATCAAAATCCCCAGTTCCATTGGTATAATGAGAAGGTATCACGCACCCCTTCAAATTGCTTATAAAACATTTAGATGATACTTAGAGAATAGGAACGTGACGGGTGCGGAATATCTACACTTGTGATCAATAATAGGAGCAGAGAAATTATGCCCCACGCTGTTGGTATTTGGCGTATTGACCATGCCATCGAAAAGAACCCATCAGAAAAACATCTAAAACACCAACGAGAAATCAGAGAAGCGATAAAGGCAGTGGAATTGCATCAAGAAAAGAAGGTAGTCGAATCAGAACCCACAAAGAGACGGGATGAATTTTCATTAAAAAAGCCAGGTCTGTCTAAATTTAAGAAGATATGACCACCATTACGAGATATACCCTCCCGATCCCTATTTCTCGTTTACTGCACCACCAACAAGAACTGGGAGTGAAAATTTAATTTTATCTCTGTTGAAGAAGAAAATATGGAGATATAGCTCCAACGTGGACAGAGAATATTTAGAAAGACAGATTGAAGCCATAGGTGAGATCCACATTTGGAGAACCAGAAAATGATACCATTGCAAACAATTGTCTGTGTTTTCGGAAATGAAATTCCTATTTCAAATGGCGCAGTTGAGACCAATCCTCACATACACTATACAGTTCATCGATTGGAAGGTAATGCCAATGTGCATTTGAGCAATCTACAGTATCTGTAAATGTTTTGTACGACACATTCGTGGCCCCGCAAAATGTTGCAGATTATTTTTATAGGACATACATGGCCCATACAGTATTTGTAGATTATTTGTATCACACATTGACGTTCTCTACACAATTGGTAGATTGAATGTATGACACACAAAAACATTTTCATTTGTGTAGGTTTTTCGTAGTTGGCCGTCCGCAATAACCGCGACAGGTGGATATCCGGTGGGGTGACACGGCGACAAAAACAACAATGGCTGAATAATGTATGTAGTGTAAATTCATAGTGAACTGTGTTAAACGGAAGAAATTGCAATAAAAATCTCTGTACGAACTGGAAACATTTCAAATGATACGGTGGTACCATCTAACGAATCTACGATTTCCGGATGGAAACTGAATGGGGATATTAATCGAAACTGCGAAATTCGCAACTCGGAAGAATGTAGTCATTACATAATCTACATTTCATGGAAGAAAAATTGAATGTGACATCCAAAGGACATCCAAGATGTGCAGGTAAAATGCCCATACACTTCGATTATTTTTAAAAAACAGATCAGAAATGTGGGTATGTATATTGCGTATATCACTGAGATGCGGTGCGTATAGGTATAGAAATATGAAAAATCAATATATAATATAGTATATTATATAGCATATATTAAATGTGTCATATTATATGTCCCATATATCCTTATCGCATCGTTCCTGATAAAAGACATGGGACATATAACATGGCATACAATATATATACTATATAATATGCATGCCATATAGGTCATTTTTTATAATAAGGTAAACTGGAAAATGCAAAAAGTAATGGTGAACGAAAATATTATGAAATAAACTAGAAAAAACTGAAATGCAAAAACCGTAATAATAACCATTCATCATCATTTGTATATGTATACCTAGAATCATGAAACCAATATCAAAAATAGAGGACAAGATATTCTCAAAGCCGGTATTTGGTGAACAGTATGGAAAGGATCGTACATCGAGGGATATTCCATAGGTGATATAGCTACATTATTCTGCCCGGACTGTACTTATGCAGATGATTTCTCCAAGTTTTTGAAATTCAACAGGACAACAGATTTAACTAAATTTTCAAAAGCTACGGTTGGGATTGCTTTAGTAAGAAAGAAACCGTCTCGTCGTCACACTCAAGATGATCGGGAAGTTTACAATTGGAACATTGACACAACGCAGTGGGTACCCGACATTCTGGATAGGATCAACATCGAAGAGGTTGTCATCAACAACAAGTACACAAAATGCCATACCCCTATTATATGTTATCAAAATTGAACAAACATCCTAAGAAATTTGATGATATGGAGTAAGAAGAAATATCTGTGCACTGATGGGATTCACAGGTAATAAAAATCTATGTGAAACCTGAAGAAGTGGAAATTGATAAAAGGAAACACACTAAAAGGAAACAAACGATGTGGAGAATGATTTTAATTCGTTGAAACTGCACAAGTTCAACATCACGAACTACAAGACCGTGGAGGACTTTCTGAGAGCACAAAAAATACAAGCTGTCAAGAATCTGATCCGTGGCGTAGATGCAACACATCGAGATAATTTCGTGGAGTTGTTCGAGAGGGAAAATTAAGATGTTAGCTATGGAATAATATATGTTACATTTGAGGAGACTGATCTCCCGGAAGTAGATGATGATGAGTAAGATGCCTTCGATGAAATGTTCACTCGGGACAATTGTAAACTGTTTACGTGAGGGAAATGTACTGATTGTTGTCGATGGTCGTCATCGACTTGCTGCAATTAAAATGTTGTCGAAAACGGAGACTGCTACGACGTTGTACCGGAAAAGGGAACCCATTAAGGCTGTGATAGTGTCTCGAAAAGATAAGATATAGATGACACCGTGGGAGGTGATCATCATCAGTCGGACTAAGAAATTTCCTCATCACAGACGAAGAAGGATGTATCATTCATTGATATAATGTGAAGGGTCATTGGATATGATAAGAAATTCAAGGAATAGTATGGTAAATGGTTTCTGTTGGCAAGGACACGTGATATTGCGAACGACATGCAACGTTGCAATTCCATGATAAGGGACCAAGTACGTACGGTCATTATGCCCGTATTGCGAGGATGTTGGTCAAATATTTGTCTGTTATGACACCGTTAAAGACAATTGATCAATTGGGAGATAGAAAAGAGTCCGAAAAATAGGTGTAACATATGTAGAAAGTGGATGTCTGCTGATTCGAACAGAAGAAAATATCATACTTCTTCTACATGGGGCGCAAGTATATTTTCAAGGTGGAAACAGGGAGTTGTTCTATGCCAAAGATTTCTACAGTGTAGGTGTTACCTTCTTGAACGAAATGAAAGAACTGTTAGAATAAATTGTGAATAATTGTTGTGACCTGGAACAAGAACATGTACCAAAGACAATGAAGGAACTAATGGAAGTAGTCATTTCAGAGACGACGACAAGATCACAGAATATTCATACAATGTTTTGCAATCATATGAAATTAATAGAGTTTGGAGCAGGTAGCAATGCTTCTAAGTTGGAATTCCGTGCTGAAAATTGTCATGCAATACTTATTAAGAATATAAGGAAACACTTCTCAGATGAACCTGAACCATCAGCCACAAAGTAAACTAACGATAAAATGGGAGTACAAGGAGGGTGTCAAACGAGAGCAAGAAGTGTAAGAAAACGAAATAATACAGCCGCTATTATAATCGACAACGAAAATGATGCAACGCCTGTTCCGACGAAAAATGTCTCGAAAAAATGGAAAGGAATTAGAATAAATCATAGACTTTTTCGATTAAAAAGAAATCACAGATGATCTGTATTATATTTGGATCCACCGGCCTCAAAAATGAAAATTTGAAACTACCGGCACCTCAAAACCAAACTGCACCCCCTCAGATATCTCCTCGGCGTAGAAAAGACCTAGAACCGTTCGATAAATCCCTTTTCCTACGATACCACCATATGGATGTTCACGACAACAAAGGAAAATATCTCAATGTTGGAAAGATGTTGTTACCATTGAACACATGTTACTACATCGAAGCCATAAGTTCGGAACACATATCAACTGGGTATGAAATGGGAAGAAGATCTAGCAACTGTTAGAGAAAGATCTGGATGTGACGTAATTATTGGTGATTGCACAAATCTGCGTCGGAAGATAACAATAAGGGCCACCGGGACGTTAATAAGATCAGAATTTATCCCCAATGGTCATCGTCTGCATATAATTTTTGAATATGATCACATCATATAATTACAAAATGCGGCATGGATTTGGGCTGCAACGAAGCAAATAGACCATATTGAGACATTGCGATATTTGAATGAAGCCGGAAGTTTGGGGTATGAAATTAATGACGAGTATAGTGGTTTTTGACAAGTTTTCTTTGCTAGGAAGGAGCAACAACTGGATAATAAAGGGTATTGAATTTTTGTTGGCATGTATGAACCGTTCCACTTACAAGAAAAATCAGTAGAAGAATATTTTGAAGGGTTTATAACTACAAGAATTGATGCTTTCTTTAACGAAGTTGAAGAAATGTTTTCAGGGGAGGAACACTTGAAAGCTGAGGACAACAGACAAGACTGGAATGCGATCACAAACAGAGGCGATGCTGACAAGGAAGAAGATTACAGGAAAAAAGGAAATGACTATTACGCTAGTACAATAACACTACTGGAAAAGCTGTGCGAAACCGAATTGTATGCACAGTTGGCGGAAAAACGTGCAGAATTAGACCTATGAATTAGATGGATTTGTACATTTCTGGATCTGAATAACAATGAAAAATGGCGTACAGAAATCTCAATACTAGGACGTTGATTTCTTCTCACTGGTAGCGATTGACAACCGCAGAATGATCATAAGGACTTTGACGTTGGAGACAGTGGTTAGCCTAGATATTTCACAATTACAACCGCAGAAGAAGCAATATCTCTGTTGATTGCAGCGGGGTCCCACCGGTATGTTAAATACAGCGATGAAGTAAAATAACGTTTTTCAAACATCCTGTAATTGGAAGAAATTACTATCCCCCGACAATCAATTTTCATTTGACATGGCCATGTGCAACATGCTGGTACGGGATGGAGTGTAATTCATACCCTCAGATATAATATGTATACCATTCCCGAAGATAATAAATTGAGAGACGCCATTTAATATTCAATTGGTCGGTCACGGCGGCGGAGAGGTCAATCTCCACTTAAGAATGTTTCACAATACTCGAGCAGACCTCCTAATGCAGGTAGTTACGATGATGATCACCATGAGGATTCTGGTGATGATATGGATTACTAACATGCAAAGATGATATTGCCACCACTTGGTCAAGAGTTTTGCTACCTGGAATACTACCATTTTTATTGACATCTCATTTTCTGATGATGTCTTGTACGATATAGTAAAATGTACACCATTGTTATATAAGAACAGTAAAGAGACTTTGAAATTTTATGTTTTATCAACTGTCATTCCTTTTACGTTGTGACATTCGGCAGCGTTAACAGCTACTTGAAACCTAAACAATGGCAGGTAAATTAAGATTACCATGTTGTAATAATGATTTCAATTTGGAAGTATTTTACGATTTTTATATTTGAAAGTTCTGTCCAGCTGGATGGGGAATTTTTGCAAAACATTCCCCATCCAGCTGCAAAATTTTTCAAATTTTTCTATTTTTAAAATTACAGGAAAGGTTGCTACAACCCTCTATTACATTAAAATAAACCATTACACGTGAATGCATACATATCACAGGAGCTAACATTAGCCGTTAAAATTTTCCACTTTACGTCTCCTCAAAACATTTTATGCCCAACATCAAAACGCGGTCACAAAATAAAACCTGTTCATTTATGCAACTGTTCATTTGTAAAGCCGTTCTTTATTCTGCTATTTACAACAATTCCTATGACAGAAGCTATTCAAGAGGGCTTATCTAATCAACTCAACAAACCATCTCCAACATTTTCAATTGTACTCCTTAGGTATTAACATAATGACTTCATCTTCATCTCCTGCAATTATCGTTGGTTAAAGTAATAAACAATATCTATCCGAAGGTGAAAGTGAGCTGACAAGATTTCAAATATTTTAGTTGTACATATCTACGGATCTAAGTCGTTTCAAGATGCACAATTTAACTATATAAACATCTCTTTGAAATAATTCTTGCAATGGTTCCGTTCAGGTACTGACCCAATTCATATTCAAGTGACGAGAAGATTGGAAAAAGGCTGGAAAAGGGGGGAGGGTTGAAACATGCATTTATCTGTTACTGGACCTAATGCTGAAAACATTTTATCGGAATTTGGTACCCTAGAAGTTCGGCAGAGAGCTCGTGCCTCTCTCGCAATATATACGTATGCACAAAGAGATGGGCGTATAACAAAAATTTTCAACAACTTGTTCAAGACGAAGGATACGTCAACTGGGTTCATGCTTTGTCCAATGTTTTTCGTCTAGTTCTTCAATCAACTTCGATGAGGCAAAAATCCAATTTGTATCGTATTTCGTGCCCAAAAACTTTGTAATGCATTCTTTAATTTCACAACATTTCTATCACTAATTCATTCATGAATTGAACAAAATAAAAGCGTATTTTCAGTCTGAAACATGATACAGCTACGAAAATTGGATTCCTCATTCAGACATTGATCAACGTATGAATTCAACTTACTACGAGCAACCAACATTGAACTGCCAAGCCAACTATTTCAATAATATTCTTATTACAGCTACGACAGATCAATATTGGTTGTAATTGAACTAAGACAGGAAGGTTATGGTTCCATAAATCAAAGAACAGACATTTTTCAGATGATATTGTTCCAGTCACTACAAAAGATTAGGTATCTTTGGAAGATGGGAAACGTGAAGAAAAAGAGGATACTGTATTTAGTTACATCACCAATTACGTCTTAGGCATTTCTTATGACTTGCTGACCAACACTCAAAGTTATGACGCTAATTTGAAGTAATAGACAACGCCTGCATTTCTGTTACCGTTCTTTGTCAATAAGGACACCTGCAAATTGCCTTAATGCTTTTTCATTTCACCGAAACCATAAATCGTCTGCAGATTAGTGTTACGGATAAGAATACGGCTGCTTGTTTTCTGATAATAACGCTTCTCCAAGATGACTACGTTTAGCTCCGAACTGCTAAAGATTGAAATTACCGAAAACTTTCAACAAGTATGGAAAATATGAGTGCGAGACATAAGATCTGTAAACATAAACAAACTAATTACGATGCAGAAGACATACATATGGACGACGTGGTTATTTCCCCGCAAAGTTTGGCCGATAACAATGATAAAATTAAGGCAAAAGAAGAAAATGAGATACAAACTGCGTATTATTGCAGCTGGCAACCAGTTGCTCTCAAGGATGTAGTAATTTTGAAGGCTTCAATGCAGAAATATTTCTGTCTGAACGATGTGGAGTTTGCAGATCTTGTTGATGTTCATGAAAATATAATGGTTCAATATTTACAAAAGAAAGTGGATTTCATACTGATAGACCCTGAACACAACACAAGGTTTGCTCAACAATTCGAAAACTCAGAAAGCGATCAATTTGATGAAGATTACATGAAACTGTTCAAGGAATTTTGCCAAACCCTTTTAAAGGAAGGAAGTAATGGCCATATATTATTCTCGGTGCTGCACTTTCCATTATGGAGTCAAAAATTCAACTCGAAGAAGCAATTGCTTCCGTTGGAAAACCGCGACTATGATGAAATAGAGAATAGTATAAAAATGGGACAAGTGTGTTCTATGTCCAGGAAAATCACCTGTTTTACACCAAGAAAAGAGCTTCCTATAATATTGATTAGAGGCTGCCAAGTCTATCTCATATTCCGTGGTTGAACAAGCGGTTAGATTATGAAAGGTTGGGATGGAGTGGAACGAATAGTTAAGACAAGTAAATTACAATCAAACAGGTTCCATCCACACAATTCATCCAGAAAGATGCAATGAGATAAGCAAAATTTAGATGGTACCCAATAACGAAATTAATTCAAATAAATTTCAACAGAATAAGCCTGTGACAGGAGCACTACTTAGACCAGAACTAATAGCCACGTAATGGATGTCGGATATCATAGAGAAATTTACACGCCCTGGGGAGTTGGTTTTGGATCAGTGTGCAGGTACAGTTTAATGGAAATTGGTTGTATGCTTATTTAAAAGCACAGGAAGTTGGTTTGCTGCGATATGGATGTTTCATGATTAGAATATATTTGGATTGGACTAGTTGCTGTTTTTTCGAGCCAGTTACTAAACAAGGATTCTGATAATAATGGAATTGATGATTTCCTCTGAGAATCAAGTGTTTTAATTAGAAATTTGGAGGCGATTGAGGGGGAAAATGAAAAGATATACGGGAATTTCTACCAAGTGTCCCTATAGTGAAAAATTTCCCAAGACATATCCGCCACTTAATTTCTCAGCTTATTGGATATTTTTTGTTGTTCAATAACGGTGATGAAATACCATGAAGTATGTGGAAATTATCATGGAATAAAGCAATTGAAGGAATTCCAATAGAAATTTTCCGAGCAATGGAGTCCTGGGCTTTGGGTTTGACACTTAAGCGGTCTACAATGAAACACGTCAAGGCTGGTTTGGGTGCGTTTGCCCAAAATACAATTCCTCAACAGTCAATTATCGGTATTTATTATAGAACGCTCCTTTACCGTAATATTGGAAACAGAAGTTCGTTCACAATAACATATGTGGATGGAATGCTTACGATCAATAGAGCGCAATTCTTTAAATGGGGAGTAAATTGTCCACACAACTTCAAGAGTCGTGACGTAAAGCCAAATAAATTCTGAATTAGAGCTGCTACATGGTCACTTACAAGATACATCAATGATTTTCAATTTATGGAAGGGGATGAAACAGCTAGGGCCGAAAAATTACTTAGTCCAAGGTGGGAAAATCGTGCATTTGTTAGGAATCCGAAATGTAAATCATATGCATGAGCAAGTTAGTACCAAATTTTGCAGATCCGATCTCTGTATTCTGTCGCTAAAAGCGAATAACTTTCCCCTGATTATGGTCCGGGCTAAACAAATCACATTGAAGCACGTTGGTACTTTTTTTATTCATTTTTTACAATAAAATGTTTGTCAGCTATTTTGTAAATGATGCATAGAACATTTTATCCCATATATGTTATGTTTGACACTACTAGTGACTCATTAAGTAAAAATTTATATATACGCATATTTACAGACACTATCCTAATATTTTACATTACCACTCCTTCCGTTGCGGTATAACAACAGAAACGAATCCTTTCCATTTCATTTTCTGAATCTCATTTCCATTTTATTTTCTGAATCTCATTTCCATTTTTTCAAACATTCCTGTCACACGTTACGGTAACGAACAAATGAGATTTTTCTGTTAAGTAAATGTGGATGGCATACTATCACCAGTTGGATGACATAATTTACGCCCAGCTCCAATCGCATTGCTCAATGCTTCCCTTCCATCCTGTCAGACGTTTCGTACAGTAGATTCCTATGAATGCAATGCTGTCATCCCTTTCCTAAAATGATTGAAATTAAAAACAGAAATGTACAAAATAGGGGCCACTCTGATTTTATTGCGATATGTTTCCGAACTGTACGTAACCACACTCACTGAATTCTCGGGTTTAATAAAATAATCAGTTTATGGGCAATGTGAAAATATTGGGAAACATCTACGATGGTTCAATGTACAACTTACATTGGCCTACAAAATATTGACTGCGGGGGGTTCAAATGGGATAAAAATGAAAGTTCCCAGTGTACATCCAAATAATTTCAGCTCATTAATGTAGGAATCCAGTTCCGGGAACACAGAAGGATATGCTGAATCGCATATAACAATCGAAATACATTACCGGAAATGAAAAGACTGCTGATCTGGGTCTCGTGTACATCTATTTCTTGTACACGCAGTGATATGGAAACTAAATTGTATTCATTCTCAATGTAGAATCTCGATGTTGAGATAAATATGGTTTACATAATCATTAAATAATTTTTCTATTTACATCTCCAATCGAATCTTAACGCACTGAATCATACAGTTAATAAATTATCAATTTCCTCACCTCCTTAAAACCAACCCACTTTTACAAAAATTGAATATTTACAAGCGAAAACAAAAATCAAACCAATCTACCGCTACCGAAAAACACAATGAACACACTTGAAAAAGAACCATATAGGTTAAATGTTTGAAGTTTGACTGATTTACACCACTACGGTAGTTAGACTGTTTTGTTAATACCTCGTCCATAATGTTGGTCATAAGTAGTGGATCAGGCTTCCCGCATCATGCTGAGACTATGATAGTCTCTTCAAGTCTCACCAACGTTCACATTTCTAAATGATAATCATTTGGGATGTGAATATTTTAAATGGTGTATATAATACAAAATCATGCTGTATTATGTACAGAATGATTCTGTTTATATACAGCATTAGAAATATTCACATAACAGAATATATCTTGGGATTCTATATGATATCAAATCTCAAATTAAATTCCGTTTTCATCAAAGAATCAACTTCACCTGTAATTATTTCTTTGTCTAATCGCGAATAAAAATGAAACGCCAAAGATGGTAGTTAAATTATATAACAAAGTTCTTCACAGCTCCCGACCGAAAATTCGACTATATCATGTATTTGTATAGTTGTCTCAAAAAGATAGATGCTGGATCCAGAAAAATCATATAGGAACAATTAGAATTCTGTGTTCATATTAATATTTCGGCAATACCCATAGAAAAACCGCGTCTGTAACATTTCATCAAAAGCATTTCACTCTGATATTTCAAAATGGAACTTATTTTAATTTAAAAAGATTTAAATCATGAAATTTCCTGTTAAAATTCGACATGAACCTGTTTCTTTTGAATCGCCTACTTTTGTAAATGCCAGAAGGCTATATACCTATACAAAGTCGTTAACTTATCTATATTCTATGATATAAGGAGCACGGAAAAGAATGCAATGTTATACGATTATAAAGAGGTCAGTTATACGCGAAAGCGGCAGCTCCTTGCTGGTGCGGTTGTTGGACCATATCCTGGCACAATAAAGTGACTTTGAAAACAGCGATGAAGAGAAAACTAATGTATTCTTCTCGACTCTGCTCGCAGTCGATGAAAGATTAGAATCATTCGTGGATAGCTTGGGGATCTCTCTTGCACCTCGACTAGATGTTCAATCAACCTCGGGCGTTTTCGGTGCCAGGTCTCCCTTCTACTGAAGAATTATCTTCATCAAGAATGATGATGCTAGTTGCTGGTTTTCTTTATTAATCTGTAGCTCCTCAAAACATTAAAGTTGTCTCCAGAGTGGAGTGGTATGTATGCTAGAAATTGGATCAATTCCAATTTGGGTCACTCGAATCACACGTGTAACGATTTCCTGCTGTTGGTGTTTCTTAATGGTACAGTAGGTATCATTATTATTCTTGACGCGTGTAAGTGGGCTCGATTTCCGTTCGAGTCAACTAAGATACACGTGTTGTTATGTCCTACTGTTGTCATTCCTTAATGTTTACAGCACTACTGTAATACATCGTAGATATCATTACTTCTTGATTCGTGTATGTGTTGCTTCATTACTCGTTAATTGAATGAAGAATTTTGCTGTATACTGATTTTTAGGGATGTGTAATTTCTTGTTTATACGTATTTGTTCCCTTTTACACAATTCTTCTCTTCTCCCCTGTCCGTATCTGTACGTATGTTTTTACCGTTATTTTGTCGCTGCGTTATCATCGTCGATTTTTTGTCTGCTTTCGTCGTTGTAGTTTTTCCTATGGCTTGCGGGATCACCATCATCGTTCCTCTTGTGTTTCCACCGTCTTCTTCTCGCTATGCGTCATGGCCTTCGTCTCTTCTTCTTCTTGAGATATCGCCGTCATCCTTTCTTCTTCTTGCGATATCGCCGTCATCCTTTCTTCTTCTTGCTTTATCGCCGTCATCTCTTCATTGTAAGACAAAAGGGTCGCGGCCTTTTTCGATGATGATGGTATGATCGACATTCGAACAATTTTCTGTTCGTTCGACGTCGTCCAACCTTCCGGTTTCAATTTTAATTTGTTTGTACGAATCATGTGGAAGAGGGGTGACACTTTTGAAAGTACTGGTTTAGTCAGTGAGTCGGCTGGGTTCAACTTTCCGGTGATCTTTGCGATTCTACTCGGCTCTACCGGGTCATAACTTTGTCGTAGTGCCAATACTTCAATTTTTAATCGGCGTTCTGCGGATTGTCCGTCTTTAGCGACTACGTTAAACACTGTTTTGCTATCAACCATTGCATCGAGGTTCACTTTCCGTTCTGTATTTCTTCAATTAAATCATCCACAACGAACGCGTAGTCGAACCCGACCACCATCCCTTGCACTTCCACAGCCATTACTGACAAGGGGATCCTCTTGCACTTTTTTGAAACATAATGGATTATTTTTCTTCTTCCTTTGTCATCCATCATGAGGATGACGTACCAAAGTTGACTCTCAAGACCTTTTGCATTTTCAAAAGATGCATCCTTTATCAACATAAGTCGTATGGATTTTAGGTCGAGTGGAACGAATTGGAACACTTGGTATTTGGTGTCTTTTAGGAAATTCGTGGCTTTCTTATATGCTTTGAATTCTACCTTAGTTGTTGGTAGATTTTCTGGGGCAATGAGCTGAACGGGGGCGCAGATTTCTGGGCGGAAATTCACGACTATGTATTGAGCGAGAGCCCGTTGGCTTGTGAAATCCTTCTGGTTGTCTGCTAATTTCATCCTGTCTATCTTTTCGGTTTGGGAGATCTTGAAGGACTCATGATTTAATATTGTGATCGTGATGCCATTGAAGCTGGTTGGCTTTTAGCTTATTTGAGTCCTCGATTTGCATCTGAATCTTTGCGATGCGTGTTCTTCTTCTGTCAGGAATTCGGTTGTTCCGAATCCCAGAAAATCGTCCACTTGTAACAAGATCAGTTCATCCAAACCCGCTTCTTATTGTGTTACTTGCACGCATGGGTCTGCTCTTTTTCTACTCATCTGCAGGTTCTCAATATGGTGGGATAAGTACGTTAAGTACCCGTGAAGGCCGGATTCAAGGATTCAGTATAGTGGTTTTCGCACCTTCAATATGTATACTTCTGGTAGTTCCATCTCACGGGGCGCCCTGATGTATACTTCACGTTCCAACTGATTTTAGGATTGGATATATTCTTGAGTAATATCTCGAGTGTAGCTTGAGAGATTTGGTAACGATGCTGCAATGGATGAGGCGACGCGTTGTGAGAATCGTTGCACTGTGGGCTCCTTTGTGGGAATTGTTGTCGTGCCGTCGTCTGCATAATTCTGGGTAACTAATCGGCTCTGTTTACTAATTTGGTCACTAGTTTTCTTTAGCTCATCGATGAATCTAGATCGAAATATTCTTGGTGAACCCTTTAGATCAGATTCTTGGATTGGCAAGAATGTACCATCTTTTATTAATCGTTGTAGTTCGGCTTCTCTAGACTGTTAGAAAGCCTGCTCTTGTTTCGATCCTATTTGGACTGGGATCTTACGTGGATCGTTTCTCAGGCGGTATTCTATTTCTTCAGAGATTATTATCTCAGGATAGACTGTATTGTCTGTAGCGTAATCGTCTTGATGGTTCTGCTTTGAGTTTTTGTGATCGGTAGTTGGTATCTTAAATGGTACCCAAGGTTTTACACAGGTTGATCTAAATACCTTCCGGCCTCTTGATAGTTGAATAACGACTGTTTCGTTGTCTATTGATATATATATATATAGTTGTAAGGTCCCTCCCATCTTTTTCGTATAGTGCGATACACGAGGACCGGTAATCCTGTTGGTAAGTCTCGGATTATTTGGGAATTTGGGAATCATCTTTAGATTTGAGTCCATCTCGATGTATTAGGGCAAAAGACATTCGACGTTTGGCCTGTTCTTCTTCTATTGACTTGGTTACTTCCTCTAGTGCCTTTTGTCTCAATAATTGTGTCGGGGATGGGGTGGTTATTGCTAGTCTAGGCAGAGCGCCGAAAATAAGGATCATTGGACAAAGACCTTCGGGTCCAATTGTCGATTTTGTCGCACACACGACCATTTTAGGCAGGCTGCATCGTTCATTCCCTATTTTGGTATGGATTATCTTTTTTTTGTGTACGCCTTGCGGAGGGGCGAGTAGTACAGTTCAAAAATTCCTCCATTACCAGGACTTTCAATCGGAGCTTTCTCTAATTGTATACCTGATGATGATACGTTCTCCTTCATCTCTCGTGATACATATGCAGATCTCTGACCGACTCTCAGGGAATCTGGGGGACCCATATAGGTGTGTATCTACACACAAGTTATGGCCTTCCAGATTTTAGACGCTGATTGGTCTTTGAGTAATTACTCGGCAGTGAAGTGCGTTGCTTTGTACACTATGTCTATGGATGTCCTAGTTTGAATGAACGTCGTGTCCACTGCTACGCGGTGGTTGAATTTTAATTCTTCCGTTCCTACGGTCATCTTGAAAAGTCGTGGCTGGGTGCCGTTTTATTTACGTACTCTACGATCTTCTGCTATCCATTCCAATTCCCCACTCAGTACTCTTCTTACCTTGGATGTGCTTGCTGTTTTGAGCGGCTGGTGAGTGGCTCGAACGCAAGGGTGGCCGAAATTTCTATGAATTTTTTCAGTTCATTTCCTGTGTAGAGTGCATATGATGTGTCAGCAGCGGTCCACCTATATACGAAGAAGAAATTTTTCTAGCAAGAGTTGTTGTCTGAATGGACCTATATTAAGATATCTACCTTGTAGACTGAGGTCAAGTCCATTGTAAATCATATACTTGTTACTGAGTAAGGATGGGCATCAGTTCATACTAATAGCGAATTCTACGTCTATTATAAATCCGAGAGCGTTAAATGGAATTTGAATTGTTGCCTCCCCTACGACCTTCCCCATTCCTTCTTTTCCTCTGAGCGCTGTCTTGCCTGGGTTTTGTATTGGAACTATTCTCCTGAATTACTTTTCGGGTGCTGTATATTGGAATTGACTCATGATTGACTTTCTATTAGCAGCCGTATCCAAGAAGATACTGTTGAACTTTAAGTCTCCTTCGCCTCTCAGGGGTGAATTCATTGTTGTCATCGCAGATGATTGGTCCCCTTAACGGGTTCTTCCATGCTCGAACGCTATGTTTGACAGGTTTTGTTCAAGGTACGTCGCTTCTTCTACTGCCATATAATTTACGTCTGATATTTTCGCATCGTCATCTGTCCATCTTATATCGACATAATCCGAGATCAAGGTTGCCATGTTGACGATTTCAGCCAGGTTTTCTACTGTCAAAACAGCTCTACGGCGTTTAACTTTCAACTCATTTATGGATTTTGTTACTTCTTCCTTGGAGTGCCTTGTGTTGGAGAGGTCGCTTCCTCCACACACAAAGAAATCCTTTACTCCGCATAACGGTTCAGGACACAGTCTCTTTCTGCTGTATCTCGGGGTATGTCTTTTTTTGTATGTTATCCCATGGTGTCTTGGTTGTTCTATTTTTTGCCCATTTAAGTCTTTCCCAAGAAATACATTACGCCTTCCTCCTCTTCTTCTTGCAACATACAAGGTGATGTGCCTGCTTATTTTAGTTTATCGCACAGGTGATTTACTATCCTGTTGACGGAGTGCTGGCTGGTCCGAGGTAATATGTCTCTCAATGCAGTTTGAATTGATGGTATATTAATAGCTGAAAGGGGTCTGTTCCTCCAGAATTTGTCCGTGTGGTACGTATGATCTAGTTTATTTTCGAGTGAGCTTGATTTTGCTACGAAAGGTGTAAAGAATTCTGGTTCAGACTTATCTGGTTCTGCTGCCATGGCCTCGGTCAATGTCACTGATTGCCAAATAGTCAGCGTTCTTGCTTTCTTGTCCTCATTGCTGTTCTAAATCTTGAGCGTCGCGATGGCTTCCTTATATGTATTGAAATATCTGGTGTTGGTTTCATAGTAGCTTAGGGCATCTCCCGTAAACATGACTGGTATCTATTTTAGGTTATCAGGATCTTCAACCTCACACATGGCAGCAAGAGTATCATAGATGTTGACTACATTATCTAAATTTTCATCCCATCTTCCCGAGAAGGTGGGCTTTCCTAGGAAAGCTCTTATCAAACCCATAAAGTCCAGTTTTCTATTGTCATGTCTATATCCATCCCCATAATTTTCGTGAGGTCTTGGTCCTTCCGATCGTCCGAGGCCGTGAATATCAACCCTTCTACTTTTATTAATATCATCTTCAGGGTCGTCATAATCGTCTGGTGGTCCTCCTTCGTATTATTAATTTTGTATGGTTCTTCTTCAGCTTCATATTTTGGTTCCGATGGAGATGATAGGTATGAGGGGAAGGATGACTTTTCTAGAATATTATCTCTTCTGTCAGGGTGGAAAAATTGTCTTTTTATTTCGCAACCTAATAGTTTTTCTTCATCCTTTTCGGGCTTCTCTCGTGAAGGACATGCCTCTTCGCTGATATGTGACTCGCGGTGGGGGAGGTCAACGATGGCCTGTGCTTTATGTACTATTCTTCCATTCTTTATATAGATGCCTCGATCGATCAAAAGGGTTGTCCAGTCTGTGAGTACTGGTATTCCTAATGAATTGATGGTATGGGGCGGAAAAGAAGTGAGAAAATCCACCCGGAGGTCTTCTCCTCTTAAATCAGATTTTTTGATTGTATCATAAATTTCATAGTTCTAATCTCTCAGTAATTTCCCATGTTTATCTTTATCTTCCTTGGTTGCAGTGTTAGGCAATGGGTCGGGGTCATCAGATACATTTGGGTAGGAATTGTTTCTGATTTCTCTTCCATGTCTGGCGACCCACTTTAATTGAGAGACCCTTCGCTGATCTTCTCGAACGATGGGAAATGTGGCTCGAGGCGGGTGTCTTTGATGTGTATAAGTGTGGCGTATCTGTCGTTGTCGGTACGTCTCGTCTCAACGTCCTTGAACTGAAACTTTGTGAGTTTTTTA
>JAULBU010017390.1:0-20559 GCA_032358235.1 Odonthalia washingtoniensis | reverse complement strand
TGTAAATTACTGTTTCGATTTTCTGTGGACGATTGTGAGATATAACGTCTATTACCGGTCGGTGTGTTCGCGCGTGGGGTGAATTGTGCGGTAGGAAGAGGTGCGATCCAGTCGGGGTATGGTAACGGTGGGAAAAAAATGTAACATGCATATCAATTACGATCAACTGGGAAATCGGTGAGATAAAATGGAGTGGGGCGAAGACGAACAACTCCCTGCAAATTAGGGAGAAAAACAGGTGTGAGAGGTGGGGGTCATGTGTATTTGTGTATGTAAAGGAAAAGAACGAAACTAGTAATGACCACATGAACAAACATTATGGAAAAGTGGTGTCATGGGAATACTGCAGTTACATTGTATGTTACCATACTTTGTAAAATAAAGGGGGTACTGCGGAAACGTTTCCACATCAGCCGAAATCTGGAAGTCAAGGTTTTCTCAAGCATTTTCTGCATATGGTAAGAGGTGTCATTCTAATTTTTAATGTGATACATAACGTGAAATACGTTACAGTGAAATGTCGTTCTGTGATGGATAACATGATAGGTCGTCGCATTTTGTGAACGGTAGTATGGAAAGTGACATTTTCCTCAAGTAATTGTGTGGGTTTTGATACGCAGAACCAAACAGGCCTTTCAATGGTCATTACTAATAATTATTATTATCACGAATTGAATAAGGGTAATAATAAATGACGTGAAATTCGTACCATGACTAATATGAAATTGAAATGCGTGACGGAACAACCTATATCTGAATTAGAAAAAGACAACAAGGTTCGTTACTAGGATCTCAAAGACTGTGATGTTGTAATTTATACTATATTTCAGAATGCTGGCATAAGTCATCATTTTCTGCGATTGTTCCGTATCAGATTGACACAACACAGAGTTGGATAGTATGTCGGAAAAGGGGAAAATTGTGATGGTGCATGTGTTACAGGAATATGTGAAGGTTTGCTGTCAGATAGAACTCCCTGGTGATGGTGAGAGTATGTACGATTTATTGGTAAACAGTTCTGGAATGGAGGAGCGTCTTACTAAAAATATAGTGAAAGGAATAAAATCATCGAAGAGCGGAACATTGGTGAGGCGTGTTCTCCGATCCTGCTTAGCATCGATAGTAACAGAGAAGGAGATGAAGTTGCTCGTAGGAAGCGGGGAAGGGGGTATGATGATGACAATGTGAAATTCATGGCAACAGACGTAGAAGGGGTTGAAATAGAGGTGGATAATGGCAAAGATGAAAAATAGGCACCAAAAAGGAGACGTATTGTATCTGAAGGTTTCCGGAAGGGGTGCAAAAATTCAAGGATGAACCAGACTGCGCTTGTAGAAACAGGCGATATTTCAGGCCTGAAATTAAGTCGTGTACGATGTAGTGATGACTGCATCTACAAGGCATTGCAGTTTATTCTCAGCCCTGATAATATAAAGCTATTATTATGGGGTACAAAGAGAATAAAATATGAAGGCAAGTGGTTTGCGTTTACAGCTATTATACGGAAGACCACACTTGAGAATTTATGGCGAGGGTATAGTAGAGATAGGGAAACCGGCGAGAAATTGCTTGGTAGAACTATTTTCATCAAGATGGCTACGAAATTTGTGAAGGGTAAGCAGACGAAAAAAACGTGTGTAGATTATGTACTGGCTGCCCTCATCTATGATAATGTGAATCAACTGAAAAAGATATTTCTACGAGAGACAACAGTCAACAGGCAGTCATACTGCCTGAAGTGTTTGGATGGTGTCCGTGACTTCCTCAAACAAATTTTTATACGACATGTATGTCGAAGTAGTGATGGATGAAGTTCATTTGAAAGACATGGTGCTTCTATAAAGTTTAAATTTGTCATTGTAGCCGCCCAAAACAAATCATAGTCAGTAAATCTTATAGAATTTTGAATAAACGGTACCCATTTTTTACTATGACGCAAATAAGTTAACATACATACCCAACAGTTTCACTTGTATGTACAGAAATAATCAATCTCTGTTGTAAATCCAACCCATTCTAAGCGAGTGATTACTATAGAATCTGAAGATGTAGCACACATTTAAAACGGACCACCACATAAAACAACTCGTTTTTATCCAATACTATACATATGTACTATTTCAACAGTCAATGTAGGTGACAATGTATCCGCATGATAAACTATAGCTACATAATTCCCCGTACTGCAACCATTAGTAACAGGACTGGAAACAAAATAAGCAATTGTTTCTATAACAGACAAAGAAAATATACGAACAATGTTGTGGGAGTTGTGGGAACTGCAACAAACCTTTCACCTAATGAAACGATAGAATTACATTCATCCTCTGCCATAAATTGAGTTCAATCTGTGTGTTTTGCCCACGGTAAAAATGGACAGAATGTAGCTACAATTTCATGATCTCTTGTAGGAGGTGATCCGATTGTTACCACATCCTGTCCAATGCTGACTTCTTTCATTTGCAGACGCCATTACGTCCCCTGATGTTTGGACAGAATTCAACCGTTAGTAGATCGACGAACACGATTGATCCAAATTAGTGAAATGAGCAGTATCAGTGATGAGATGCGACGGAAAAAAAAACAAAAAAATTCCAAAACAAAAACAAAAAAATCATACGATAATTTTATTAAAAATTGAATAAACCATTAACACGTGTGTTAAAATATTTGGGAGAACTTTTTAGTGTACATCCTATCCGTGATTGGTATCACATGGTCATATGTCAGAAGTACCATCCCGCACTTTCTATTATTAATCATACCATCACATAAATTTAGTTGATACCCACACACCACCTTTCCCTTCCTATTTAGAACTATCACCTACAAGGGGAGCTGGTATATTTCCAAATTCCTCTAAGACGTCAGATACGTACACTTCCCTATATACTGCACCACTTTTCCCACTCCCACAGCTACTGCTGCTGCTGATGTTGTCATCTTCATCTTTCTCACCAGTTTCTGTGAATTCATTTTCCACCGTTAGTAAAGCTCGAGCAGTCACCTCTTGAAATTTATCAGCGCCCACTTCGTTGTTCTCAGCACTGTATTTAGATTCGTCTCAATCGTAATGCAGTGACTTGGAAAGAAGCTCACTGGAATGGTCCTTATACACACACTTGACCTCCGCCTTCTTTAACGTAGTGACTATATACTCTCCATCACTGTATCTTTCAAATACATCTTCTACTTTCGTTTTCTTTTTTGAAACAGGGTTGTCACAACCAGTTACTTGCCACGCATCATCGACCGCCAAATCACCATAGCAACGCTTCTTCTGTCCTGCTTGTCCTTCTTCGTTTTATTGTATACTACGGTTCTGGTTCTTACAACCTCTTTCCAAAATTCTTGTAACTTGTTTTCTTGATGAACTTGAAATTTTCGCTCGTGTTCTGCTACACTGAATGGGGTTTCTGCTGCGTCCGAGTTCTTACGAAGACATACACGATTATACATGTCAGTTTTAAGTGACATGTATATTTACATACGAAATCATTCTTGGTATCTACATATCACATATGCATTTTACACGTTCGCAGTTTTTACTTATCCCATCTCTTCCTCCCTTTTTCGGCGGCAACCGCACGGTTTTTTTCGATAATGTCGGAAAAATTTGGTACAGTTCGCCATCCACCAATAGCGACCAAGATTTTTGTCTCTATCTCATTCTACTATCCAAAATTCCTACACCGTGGATAACACCCTATAAAAGCACCGTGTCCTCGACACAATATGAGTTAAAATACTATGAAAAGGAGAAACGAATGAACGTGTAACGTTGTAAAGTGTGGTGTACGTGCTACGTGTGATGAGTGTAGTATAAAGGTTCGCAAAATGTGAGGCATTCTCTCTCCTCACTACACGTGACACATACACTCAGATGAGCCACGTTACACGTTCTTTTCCTTTTACACTTTCATGCATATAAAAGTGTTCCATGAGGGAAAGAATCTTAAGGATCAGATTCTTTCCCATCATCGATATCGAGACACTTCACAGGTTATGAGCCTATTATATCACCACTGAGCTAATTCGTCATTATTCATCATTTCCTCAGACAATTGTGCTTGTCACTTTCATAGTCATATATCATATCATCAACGTACCCTTTGCGTCATCTTTTCTAAACAAATACCACACAACGCCCATCCGCGTTTATCTATACGCCCATCCGCGTCCATACTAAAAGCTCATCAGCGTTTCTTCTTTATTATATCTATTTCTATCATGGCCGCTCAACCACAGAAATGCCTACCCATAATCCAACGATCACCAAATCAGATCCGAATAATATAATTCCGTGGATTATGGAGCCATAAAGTGCGAGACAGACACGCTGCAAATAACACCTCAAATTGTGGACATCACCTACAATTTTGACCCTGTGTACCATCGCTCAGTCAGTGCACTCACCAGCGTCATCATCGCATCTCTTCCGAAATTGGTCGCTTTTGCCGTCCTTACTCCAGGTACTCCCCGAAATCCGTGCCTCATAATCTCCCGTGCCCAGAAAAAATTGGAACGAACAACTGCAGCTGATCACGACACCCTCCAGATGAAAGCAGAAAATACATTCATCGCTTCGACAACGCCCAAGAATATGTCGATGCCCATCTCAACATACGCGGGCAAAAGTCTGTCGCCCGCTATCCGGGAATTGACAACGAACAAGTAATCATAAAATTTATTATCAAAGGCCTTAAGCATCACCCAACATTTTCGTCAATTATTCCATTCTGGCTTCCTCATATGCCAAAGACAATTCAAGAGCTTCAAACGACAATGGAATCCCTTACTCAAAACGCAATCCACACAGACTCACTAACTCCGACCTTCCAATCTACCACCCCTATCACCTCCGCCGCACCTTCTCATAATCAATCACAACCATATTGACGCCTACCGACCAAGTTCTGTCACTTCCATGCAGAAAAAGTCGGGCGTCCATTCAACTAATCTGACAATAGGTGTCGAGACCCCGAAAACCCACTCGGTCCAAACTATACTCCTGCTTCCGCTCAATTGTTCCGCCATCTCAAGCAGCATAAAGCACGCCCTCATCAAGCTCAACACCATCCAACCTCTGCAGCTGCCCACGATAGAGCCGCCGTTGCCGATGACCCTGCTGTCTATTACGTCGAACAGAAATCAATTGCACCAGATGCTTAATATAGCCCTGAAGACAACGAACCACACCACGGTAAGTATATATTAGACAGTGCGGCACATCCGACGCACACTGCTACTCCTGGACCGAACATGTATATTATAACCTCACCCCACCACTCCGTCACTGCAACGTCTTCTAAAACTGCGATCACCCACTCCGGAATCCTTCAATCCGAAACCACAAATGGGCCTGTTTCCACAAAGGCGATTATGGTCCCTGAAATAACCAACACTCCGTTATCCGTACACGAGGTTGCCAAGCACGAAAAAGTCATCTTCTTTACTAAAAATAATGCTTACCTCCTTCCAACAATCACCATTGACCCGCTTTCATTGCCACCTCCAATATCCAAGTGGCAATCGAATTCCTACATTAAGCTTCCATATTAACGTCCTCCAAAATCAGATAAAACATCTGCTATGACAATTCACGAAACACAGCCGCTCCCACCCAATTATCCTACCTCCTTATCTCCATTCTAATTACTGCCACCCACTTTCTCCAGCTTTACGGCCGGCGCCAAACCTAAATCCAATACAAAATCGCACCCGAAAACGACCCCAATTTCTGTATCGTCATTTCTGCCTCGACTCATCGCAGCCATGCCGGGATACGTACCATCACCGTCATCTGCCAATTGAACCATGGCACTACATTTGGCATTCAGTCATCATCCAATACCCCTCCTCCGCATAATAATTTCGTCAGGTTTCTACCCTGAATTGACGAATATCTCCATTCCAGCTAATGAATTTCTCACCTGTACAGGATGCATGCAAGAAAAATCGGAACAGCACCCTTATCGTTCATCCTCTCACGAAACGCCACATGCTGGCGAACCCATAGCCAGTGACACAATTGGTCCTATTGCACACTCTCCGGCCGTTCCCAACGCCACGTAGTCACGTTCTTGGACATAAAATCACGTTACATAATGGTGATTCCCATCCACTCCAGGTCTGAGTTGGCAACAATAATTCCATCAACCATGAATTTTGTTAACAAAACCCAGGGTAAATCCCCAAATCGCTTTCATAGTGGCATTGCCAAAGAATACACATCGAGAATTATGAATTAATTTATCACAAACAACGGTACAATTCAAACTACTAAGTATCCTCTCCAACCTCAGTCCAATAGCAAAGAAGAACCTATAAATAGAACATTATTAAACGCTGCTCGAGCGTCCCTTGACCACAGCAGATTACCAAATAGTTTTTGGGACTATGCAATTATCGACGCATTCAAATATAATCACATACCCCACAGCGCGACGAAACGTCCCCCTATGTCAATTTGGCAACCCCAACAGCCTTTTCCTCTTCTCATTCTGCCATTTATACCGCTCGGCTCCATAGTCGATCCTGCAGAATCCAAAAAGAAGCTCTCCCCGCGTCCCAGGCCCGTCAGATTCCTACACAACATCAAAAACTCCCATATGAAAGTGCTTTCACTTGATATCAATCGAGAATACCTATGTATCTATGATGCTTTTAAAAGTTACCATCCGTCTTTTGACCCGGAAGGCATAGCCGGATCTGCTTTCAGACAGTATCAATCCCACCCAACACCTTTACATATACATGGCAACACACCACCACCTTCCTCTTTCAAACATATGCTTAAATAACCAGACTGTTACAAAAGGCATGAAGCACATGACAAAGAAATACACTAGCTGAATACCAATTGTTTCTCACATGGCTTGATCCCAAAAATACGCCAACGGGCATCAAGTCCAAAAAGCCCATAAGGCTCACTATGACTTATCGATACAAAGTGGCCACGTATGGATCCATATCTCGCAAGACTCGATGTGCAAATAGAGGAGATTTGATGAAGCCCAATATCCACTACAATCCGGATCACATTAGTGCCTATACAGCAGAGAAAACGTCATCCCGCTTCATCTTCGCGTATGATCATGCCAAAAAGCAACAAATTGTCAATGTTAGACGAACATTGATGCCCAATTAATTCGTGTGAAAGGAAAAGGCGGCGACGGAAGATGGAAGGAAAGAGCGATGACGGCACAAGGAAGGAAGAGCGATTACGGCAGGTGGTTGAGAAGAGGGGATGACGACATGAGGGAGGAGCAATGACAGCATGTGAAAGGAAGGGAGCGATGACGGCAGGTGAAAGGAGGAAGAGATGACGGCATATGAGAAGAAGAGATGACGGCCACGAGAAGAAGGGACGACGGCATAGGAAGAGAGAGCGATGACGCCATGGAGAGGAAGAGAGCGGCGACGGTATGTGGAAGGTAAGAGCGATGACGGCAGGTGAAGTGCAATGACGGCAAGTTAAGAGCGATGCGGAAGGGAAGGAACTCATATGGGTGCAGATGAGAGAGGAAACAGGATAAGTGAAAAGTGTGTAACCTGTATACTGTACAACAACGAGTAACTCCTATAAGGTGGCACTAACACTTCATACAGTGACTTGGAATTCTATTCCTACACACGACACATAATTGCACAGTACATATTCTGCACTGTAATAAACACTCTACACGTGTTGGGATAGGAAGAAATACAAGATTGTGTCGGCAAGCACATTGATGTTGCGGCAATACTTTACACGTGTTCGAATTGAAATAATTCCAATTCGTGACGGCAACAAACAAGTTGCTGTTGCAGTATACATACCGACCGGGGAGGGAGATGAAGGAGGAAATAATAAACGAATTAGACACTTTTACGACATTCAGAATTTTAGCAAATCAGCAGGTTTAACATCACCGAGCGGAGAAGGGAGACCCAATCCATAAGAGCATACTGCGAATTAATTATCAACTGTAGAGAAAAATAACGTAAGTTATTCTACAGCCATCGAATAAGGATTGGCGGGGATACTAGCACTATCTCGATCCACCAGCCCGTAAAGGCACTCGATTGTATTAGTGCTGAAATAATCCGAGCGGGGAGAATTTCCATTTACCTCCAAAGGAATGAACTTACCTTTAACCTCTTTAATTGAATATTCTCGTTTTTACCCAATAAAGTAGCCTTGTATTTATCGAGAGATTCGACACAAATATGTCACTTCGACATCTCATCGGCCTTAACGCACGAGTCTTACGACCCTGATCACACTGTATACGTCCACCAAATGCCTTTCTCAGACGGCACTTCTTCATTCCCTAATTGTTCTTATGGTATACTTTGTATGAACCTCTATGGTTCGAAGCCGGCTGGTAATATTCACCTCACGGCCTTGCACCGTCACCTTATTTTGGACTCATATAAACAGTCAGAAGACGAACCGTGCATTTACTACAAATCACTTTCCCATGGTTCAATCATTACTTCGGTAGCCATTGATAATGTTTTAATCACAGCACCAAGTTCTTATGATATATATAAATTCCATCACCACTTACAGAAAAAGTAAAATGTAAAGAATCTTGGAAAGCCCACTTCCTTCCTTGGGTGGTCAGTCACATACGACAAAAACGACAATATAACTCATTCACAACCACATCTAACCGCTGAAGTCATCCAAAAGTTGAAATTGGAAAACTGCAACCCGCGTACAACTCCATTGCCACAGAAAGCTGACTTCGATGAATTATCTGCTCAACCGTTACAATTTGAAGTTGAAAAGAAACTCTACATAATCTGTTTAGGTGATATTCGGTACCTTGCCGATGGAACTCGTTTTGATATATCCTTTGCCATGGTCAAATTGGCAAGATTCATATCCCGTCCCACAAAATGATATCTCTCTCTATTGAAGCATCTCGTTCGTTATCTCAGTGGCACCATTGACAATGGCATCAAATTTAATTCATCATATCAAAATCCATTACTATGCTACACTGACAGCGACTATGCGGAATCTTCTGATAGAAAATCGACTTATGCTGCCATATTACAATCGTTGGGTTACCCAATACATTGGTTTTTCAAAAAACAAACCACGGTTGCCCTCAGCACTTCAGAAGCTGTATACGTCGCATCATCCAATTCTCTACCAGATGACATTGGGCTTCGCAGACTCATCACCGAAATACAACCCACCTCGATCCCACCAACACCATTCATGGTGGATAACAACAACGTAATTGCTATCGCGTCAATACTGGTGAAACACGTAAACGCAAACATGTCGACATCAAACACCATCACTTGCACCATCATATAACTGCAAACTCCATCACCATCCATCATGTTCCATAGGCAGATAACTTAGCCGATATTCTGACCAAGCCTCTCCTCCCATTCCGCCATCAGCACATATTGCAAGCCATCCGTCACCCCACAAACATACCATAATCCTCAACTCATCACCTCAAGCACGACGGTGTGTCATACATTCTCTCTTTCTTCTTTTTTTGCTGGAGCACTGTTCATATCCTGATGCTACTTCAGGCGCTTACACTCTTTTCTTTTATCTTTACACCTTTACTGTAATTTTTTAATACCTTTTCCTTCTCGTGAGATATTCTCTCTCCTCACTACACGTGGTACATACACTAAGATGTGTCACGTTACACGTTCTTTTCCTTTTACACTTTCATGCATATAAAAGTGTTACATGATGGAAAGAATCTTAAGAATCAGATTCTTTCCCATCATTGATATCGAGAAACTTCACACAAAAAAAGAAAGAGAGAGAGAAATTAAAAATAAAAGTAAGGAAACAGTAAGAAAGAATAAAAAATAAAAACATGGCAGTAATCCTCAAGCAAGTAAACAGCAAAGAGAAGGAACGAAAATGCTCACACTCCCGTGCTTGAGGAGAAGTGGAATTAATTGGGCGGTGTAGTGGCATGAGCTATATCTTAAAGGATGTACTTGTGACGAAGTGGAAGAAGGGCTTCGTGAGAAGATCTGCAAAGTTGTCTGTAGGAAGAATGCGGGTCAACTTAACGGTGGATGCTTGGATATGGTGATGAAGATGATGACGCTTAATGTCAATATGTTTTCAACCTTTAGTTTTCCCTGTATGATTGACAATGTAGATAACTCCGGAGTTATCCACGAAGAAGGGAGTTGGAGTAAGGGATTTTGAATGCAATTCGGCAAGGAGGCGTCTGATCCAAATGACATCTTGAAGCGCCTGATTGGCGGAGACGTACTCCGCCTCACACGTACTAAGTGCAACGGTGGGTTGCTTGCGAGACGTCCAATGGACGGCCGTCATGTGCGATGTAATGATGGAAGCTGATTTAGAGTGAAGATCAGATCTCTCGCCATAATTGGAATCCGAGAAACAATGTAACGGGGAGAATGAGGAATTCTTGAATTTGAGACCGTCATTTGGAGTGCCATGTAAATATATAACAACATGTTTGAGAAAAGCTAGTTGAGTTGTGGTAGGTTGAGGAAGAAATCGAGCAAGTAGAGCAGTTGCAAAATATATATATCAAATGAAGGGCCATCCTAAAGATATATAAGATATATTATGTTGCCAATACAGCTCAAGAAAAGTGCTTTGGATTTTGGGGAGCAACATAATGCTGAATGTTGTTATCGAAAAAGGGTCTTGAGGTGGGGGGTAGAACGAGGATTACAATCTTGAAGATCGAGATTTTGAGTGACCTTTCTAATGAGGTTTGGTTGAGATAGCGTGATGTCGCGGTTGGAATCATAAAGAACGGACCATCCAAGAAAGCAGGTAGGTTTGCCTAAATCTTTGACATTATTCTTGGACTGTAGGTGATGGTAAAAAAGTGTTGATGTCAGCGAGAGAGGGAGCTGTTACAAGAGAATCGTCAATGGTGACAGACAACAAAATGATGCCATTCTTGTAATAAATGCAAGGACAGGCCTGTGACTGACAGTAATTGGCGGAAAGAAGATGGGAATGTAGAGCAGTTAGGTAGATATTTCAGGTGGGCTTAGACCCATATAGATTCATTCGTAGAATACCGTAGTTAAAATTGGGAAAAGCTAGAGGGCCATCAGAAAGGGGCATTTGACGGACATATACGGTATGATTCGAATCAAAAGAATCATGTGTAAAAGCGGAACTGATGTCAAAGTGACGAAGAGGTTATTGATGATGGAGAGAGTGGGCGAAAATAAGACAGGATGACGTTTTTCCATAGAAGTATGCAGTAACGTGCGCAGGATCATAATGAAGGTTAGGTTGCATTAAATCATCGCGAAGAGAACATCAAGTTTTTCGACGGGTAATTGTGCCACTTTCATTACGACAATATTTGTAAGTCATGGTGAGACTTATTGGTTTCTGAATTTTCTGGGGTCCAGAGGAAGACGAATTGGGGAGCCATTCGATGACGTTGTTAGAGTTGAGCTGATGAATTTCGGCATCGTGTGCCTAACGCCAGTTATCGGTATCAGGGCAAGATTGTAGTTGTCGGAGAGACTGGGGTGGAGGAATGTCAGCGAGAATCTGGTCCGGGATAGGGTTAAGATGGAGAGAACGGAAGAACGGATTAAATGAATGAGAGGGATCGAAGGCGCGGTGATAAGGGGAGAAATATACTGCGCGGCAGGTGGAGACTTATGCAGTGTCAAGAAGTAAGATTGTGAAAAAGATTGAATTATTGTTGTGCCAAAAGCGTGAAGGACGGGAATGTGATGTGAGTTTGTGCTTAGACATATTGTAGTCAGCAATGGTTCCCCGAGTGCACCAAAAAGCAAAAAATGAAGGAAATGTAGAATCAGGTTGCCAGATTGTCATGGGTGGCTTTTTATACGGCTGTTAGGCATGTAGTTGTATTTTTATGTTGCATTAATTAACGCAAAGTCCCAGTAGTTGGTAGGTAATCGACTTTGAGATGAGGAGGAGTGGGTGGCGTTCATCAATGTAAGATTAATACGTTCAGCGCGGCTGTTGGATTGGGGTTGGTGATGTGTGATGGTCGTTTGCGTGATGCCATTGGTATGTAAGAATAAGGGAAAGATTTGGGAGAGGAATCCGCGTGCATTGTTAGAATTAAATCGCGTGACATGACGTCCATGAAGACTTTGAATATAATTCAAATTCAAATTTTGAGGGATTACAGTAAAAAGTTCAGAGCGAGAATGTAGAGGCTTCAAAATTATGAAGCGAGATGTCGTATCGATAAACATGACGATGTGTTGATGGAACTGTTCAGATGGAGGATGGATGGTTCCAACGGTGTCGCTGTTGATTGTGCCACCAGGTTGAGAATTCGATATGGAAAGAGGTCGATGAGGGGATTGAGAGTCCTTTCTGTCAGCACAACCTGAACAGGTTATAATGGTAGAAGCTGGAATCTGAATGAAAGATAACGCTGGAAAAAGACCATTAGAATTAATGTATCGGAGGAGGGAGATGGGACATGGTTGAAGGAAAGATGAAGGGCTAGAGGAGTGTCAAACTCGGAAGGTGAAGAGTGAGAGGGTGGGAGGGATGAAAGAAGATGCTTCATGACCGACGGAGCAATTTTCAATTTCTGTTTAGATGTAGTGCTAGGAATTGTTGGAGGTGGGTGAGGTTTAGATCGGAGGATAGGCGTGGATGGAAGAGGCATGTCTGGGACGGAAGAATTAGGAGAATTAGGTGGAAGGTGGGAGGCAGCCAGGGTAATGCGGGGGATACCTGGGTATCTTTTATTCTCATGAATGGATTTTGAAGGGAGAAGACAGTAGGCATTATCAGACCATTCTGCGAGAGGATCAAGTAAAAGAATGGATTAGGAGAAACGAGGTTGAAGAATATACGCATGTTCATGAGTGAAAAGAAGAGGGAATCCATTTTCCATCAAATAATGAGCTGAGATTTGTGTGTCAAGAATCTGGGGTTGTTATGGCCTGTGTAGAAACGATGTCATTTGACGTTGACATATGTAAAATACCAAGATGTGTGACAGGGGTAGAAACGTTAGTGGCTGTGATGGATTTCAGTGGAGTTGGGAAAAATGACATTGCAGGTCCTGGGAGGTGGCAATGGGTAATAACCATCCTAGTAGAATGCGCTCCACTGTCGAGGAGGTATCTACCTGATATTGGCGTGTCTTCCTCAGAACTGTAACCTCAAGATGTAGGATGGTCATATGGAGGTACAATGGATTACTGGTATGATGAAGCGTCCATGATTTATGACAAGAGATCGAGAAGTAGGTGATGGCACTGATCTCGTGGAAAATGAAAATGACGGTGTGGACTATTAGGCGCGACATGTTTTTGTGCTTGGGTGGGCGAAAGTTCGTCGCCAAAGGATTAGCGGGATCGCGGCATTCGGAATCATTATGAGTTAAAGGGTGATCATACTTAGCAGCATGAAAGTTACAGAAATTGGAAGAGATGTTGTAGCGGCATTTGTGGAAGAAAGCATAAAGGACTGTATAGTGGAGGAGTGAATTGTGTGATTGTCAATTGACTCGATTATGGTTTCCAATGACTGGATGGATTTAGGCATGTTTATTAACCAGAGAGAGATGATCGTATTATAAGTTGGGTCATTCCCCATACCCTTTATTATGGATTTAATCGTTATCTGTTCGGAATCGAAATTTGGATAGTGAGCTATCACGGGATTACAGATATTTATGTGTGCTTAGATATATTTGGTTGTTGTTTCAAAGTTGGAAATTAAAGTGTTGGATACTCGGACTTCAAGAGAGTCATGGTCTGCAACAATGCCGAATTCGAGTTTTTATTTGAATCGCATAATTATCAGACCTGGGTTGATGGGGGTGCTCGGTAGAATGACAGCAGACGAAATTTTCTTAGGCAAAGAGGAAATTATCACGTTAGTTAATGCAGCGACAGATCAGTGACTTTCATCATAGAACGTATAATTTTCGTTTTCAACCTGATTTTCAATCTGCAGGGTATCAGATTCGCATTTAATGGCCAACACCCAGGGCTCCATATTATCTGGATCTAATTGGAGGATTTTCGGCTGATGAATGACAGAATGGGCTTAATGAGTGATAGATACATTGTGCGGAGGGTTCTGATTGTCCATGACGATATGATTGTATGCATAATAAGTATTGATAATAAAGTAGAGTTGAAGGATAATTAAACAGTGGAGAAGAAGTAGGCCCATAACCGGTAGTGTGCACAGATAGATGAGATGAGGTGACAAACCAGTTCCGATTGTCTCTAATCTATGGACGCTTTAATACTATGAAAGGAGAAACGAATGAACGTGTAACGTTGCAAAGTATGGTGTACTTGCTACGTGTGATGATTGTACGCACAAAGGCTCACAAAATTGGGCCGGTATATCAGATCACGTGTTCCAGTCGAACGGAATTTCAAAAATAGATATGGAAAACATTACATTAAAATACTGTTACACAATCACTGGTACACGTGTAAATGTCCGCTCAACTTCTCCAATTGAAACATCTCATCTTGTGATCCCAAACGGATACCACCAATGCTACTACACCACACTGATGTCGCACTATTTTCGGTGCCCGTTTCCCACTATTGAATATATGGGCTTTTTTGGGAAAGGTAACATAATTAATATCCCCTATTGTGTCCTTCAAAACATTCGTCCAACTTGACCTGATCATTGCGGCGCATACATAGATTATAAGTCAGAGTACGAGAATAATATTTTTGATATGGGACAGTTGAATTTTATAAAGTTGCGGTATTTGTATTTAGTTTATTACGTTGTAGAGTTTGTGATTTGCTAAATTGTGATTTTCATAAATTGTGATGAATTATTCTTCGTTTTTATTCCAAAACGTTTCATTATAAAAAAATGGAAAAAGCTGTTGACATGAAAACCATGCTTACTTTGATTTAACGAATAAATTGATCTTTTTAAATTCGATTTTTAGAAAATATTTCTCACAGATAGCATTGCACAAATTTCTTACCAATGGTTTGCAGTAGTGAAGGAGAAGATAGTTGGGTTTCAGTTGCCAGCTATTCGCAGATATTTGGAATGCGGTGGAGAGATTTTTTTCGCGGCAACGTTTACAGCCAAGTGTTGACAAGTTGTTATGCGATTATACGTTTCAACTCAAATAGTTAATGATTTCAATTGTTGTCAATACATAATGATTTTGGTATAGATGCGTGAAGATGTGAAGATACTCATCGAAACTCGACGCTATTATAATATAATTGGATTTATCTATCTATACTGGTATTATAATATCACCGAAATTCATAAAAACATTGTACGAATGTTGGTACTTTTATTACGGTGAGATTCATACTTTATGTTCCCAAAAAATTTTAACTAATATTAACTGATGATGTGTTAGGCAAGGGGCATGTGTTATCGATATTCTGCACAAGAAAGAAGAAGACTTTTCAAGTTTGCTCGCAAACTTGAAGGTCAATAAATCTGAAATTTAGCTACCAGAAACGACGAAGCACTACGATTTCATACATATATATTTCGTCCATATCGAAAGTTGTCGCCATTAACTACTGTCCAAACATTTTGAGAAGGCTACATGCCTGTTCCCTAACGCATTATCAGTTAATATATGAACAAAATATAACGCATGCGGAGATCCATAATAAACTTCAATATTCTGATTATCTTCTAAATCATTTGAATAAACCTTTACGACAGCCCTACCATTAAATATTTTGTATCCTGTATTAGAAAACCTGCTCTTCATTACTAATGACGAACAGGCTTAAAATTTCAAACACGAATAAATAATATTGATTCCTGCTCGGTATTGATAAAAACAGGGTATATCCTTCATTCACATATTTTTCCATGTTTCCTCACCACTGGACGACGTATTCATCAATATTATGGAACCTCACCGTTCAAATAAATGTTAAATTGTTATCGTTAAGTTTTGATATCTTTTTGGCTAAATACCTGTCGAGTATACAGTAAGTACTCGTTACCACTAAACGGACCTGTATTGATTACCTGAGAACTCGTGTCTGATGGCCAAGTTGTAGGAGCCACAAGCATAAGGCAGATGGTCATTCTTTCTTCACCACATCATCAGTGAAGGTCTGCTTGTATGGTCCTCTCGGTTGGGGGTAATTTGTGAAATAATTAAGGGGTAACACCAGTTTTATTGTCATCATTGTTGTAGCATTAAGAAATCAAAAATAGGAATTCCGAAACAACAGAGTAGAAAAGTATCCCAATCCGAACTGGTTTAATATTCATGTATGACCTCGTTTATGTTGAAGCCATGAACATAACTTATTCGCGTTCTGTGGACTGACCCCCAACTAGTACGGAAATTGTGGTTGATTATTTTAATAAATGTTCCAAAAGGCTTCCTGAATTCTACAACGGGAAATATATTGCAATAGAATGATCATAATACCGGTAGAACAATAGTTTTCTACGAATTTGCTTAAAACGTCTATATGACATTATTAGCTTATTATTAACTACCAAGAACAGTTTCTAATTCCAATTGTTGTTTAATTAATTAATTTTATATATAGAAGTCACTATTTCGAATACTATGTAGTCATCCATCTCTTCTTCACTAATTGCCTCATTATTTTGTTCTTCAGTTTGTTCTTCAGAATTTCCCCGGTACATGGTCATACACAGTCTATGTAGGAATTACTAATAAAAAATCTGTACATGCCGACCTCTTTACGACTACCATATACTCATTGAAACTATTTAGGTTACATAAAATGTGAATAAGAAATCCTTTTCCATTTCTTTAGGTATAGATTGTTCGCCATCATTTCTAGATAATCTGTGCAATCAATATTAATATAATAAAAAATAGTATCCTAATTTTCATCGATGGTATACCCAGCTTCCGTAATGTTACATTCAAGTACACCGGATAGTTAAATTAGTCTCAGTGAGACTAATTTCATAGTCGAAAAAAAGCCAATAACTCCAATTAGATTCACTGAAAGCAATACTGGATTTTCAGTAAAACCGGAAGAACCGGAGAGCTCGTCGATCGTTCCAAAATCAACATTGTTGATTGTTTTTGTTCGTTACGTTTGATTTGGTTGTGACTGTTGCAACTCTGAAACATCCACGATCAGCCCAGAAAGCAGCGAATACCGCACCTAACACACACCATCAAAAAGGAAGTGCTTTGACTCAAAGCAAACGGTCAACTGATTAATAATGAGGTTCGTCCATCTTGTCATTATAAGTCGATACAAGACCGACAATGTCCAACGAACGATAGCGGCATCAACAACAATATAACATGGAAAATTTCAGTGCCTCTCCAATTGTCGCTTCCATTGCAAGAGGCAAGGAACAACGAGAATAACAAAGACGAGACAAGATCAATGAAAATATTCAAAAACTCATTGCACAATTAGCAAAAACAGACGAACACCCGAAACAGATGGAATTTATGACGGAACTTAACAATCACTATCGACAACTTCAACAATCTGAGGTGCCTGATGACAATTTTAACAGTCTGAATAATACATATGAACACCTCCCAATCAATTACGATTCTTATAACCAATTACCATTACTACCAGACAACACGAGCAGTGATTCAGAAACGAAAAACAACACTAACAGTGATTCACAAAAGACAAACGAATCGAATAATATATGTAGAAGAGCCCAACAAGTCGTACCTAAAACTGAAAGGAAAGCAGTCGTTCAATGGATGAAGACAAATATTGAGCAAGTTAATGCAGTAAAGGGCCTTATGAAGAAAGCCATTACCAATTTCCATAACACACCACGTAAACTTCAACAAGAAAACACAAAGAAAATGAAAATGAAAGTGGAAAGGAGATTTCAAAATTGGTTGATCACGCATGGATTCAGCGTTTTATGGAAAGAAATAACATCGTATCGAGGAAGCAAACCGGCAAAATCTTGATAAGCCAAATTAAACAGCAACAGATTGAACTTGAAGTTTCTTATCACCTTGGTGTTGTATCAAGGTTATTCAATAATAAAGAGATGGAAGAGGATTTAAAGGATAATATGGATGAGACACATTTCGTAGAAAATTTTGATAATGGTAAGACGTTAGAATTCGCGGTTTCAGAGAATGTAAAGTATGCGGACGTCGTGTCTGGTGATCATAGAATGACGATGGTAGTAGGTAAAAACGCTTCCATACAACCGCCCTTCCTCATATTTCAAAACCAAGGGAGAAACTACCCCATTCTAAATATTCTAGACAATGTACCTGGTGTTTCATATCGAACTGAACCAAAAGGTTGGATGGACAAGGATCTTTTTCTGGAATGGCTTAAGAAGCCGAGAGCAGTGAGGACGGATGCATACGGCTGTCAACGGAACATATTTATCGATAATTCTGGTGGACATAAGGTAACTGATGAACACAAGGAACAACTACATATGCTCAAAGCGACCCTTCAATTTCTACCACCAAACTCAACTGATCTCTGCCAACCGTGTGATTCCTTCGTTATTCAAAAAATTAAGGAGCGGTGGTAAGCCATGTGTTATGTGAAAAAAGTTGAACTATTAGGAAGTGCTGAATGGTTACATGGTGCAAACTCTGGAAAGCTACCGAATCCAGGAAAGAACTTTTTTGAAGTTAGCGTGGCAGGTGGTTCGAGACGTAAATAATATGCTGGATAAAGATGTTCTTAGCTATGCAAGGAAAGCTATGATCAGGTGCGGTCTTTCTTTGGACTTGAATGGAATGTGGCGTCCAGAGCAGCTCTTTCCTCATTTTCAGGATACAATTAAAAAGAGGCATTCAAACCACTTCAATGGGAAACCTGTTCCAGCCCTTTCATAAAACTTGTCTCCTCCGTTTACGCTCCTAAAAATTTAATGTCATCTTTCAAGTTAAGTTAATTTAATTTTTTTCGAAATCACATAAATTTAATTAGTTTCACTTAGACTAATTCCGTAATTTACCTAATTGCCCAGTGAGACTAATTTAACTATCCGGTGTTGTTTTCTGTATTCGGCAATGTCGTTTATCGCTTCAAGATTCTTGTAATATTACTGCTACTTTTCACAATATGTGTTGCTTCATCTGTACTTGCTTCATTGAATTTATTAGAATCTGCGTTGATTCTGTCATCATTGGTTGTTCCATCTGTAGGGGTCATATCCACATCCCTTTCATCACTGCTATATGCTGTTGTAGTCACTATGGTTCCCATCCTCAGACTTGAACGAATGCTGCATTGACATTTTTCATTTCCACCGGTTTTATTTCCTTTCAAACCACACCTTTTTTTGGTACTTGACGCTTATCTGAAAAAGCAGTCAAATCATAATTATTCAGTTTTACTCTACCCGTAACCATGATGAAATCAGGTCATTTTGTACAGAAACATTATTACAAATCACTTTCAGGTTGTCCTTCACTTTTTAATACTATAGAGAATAAATAAGTTGCAGGGTATGTTGGAAATTGAACAGTACATAGAACATTTCATGCTGATTGACGAAGAGCAGTGAAAGGGGGTAGAAGTAGATAAAAGAAGGCTGATAAGTCTGAGATGATAAATAGAATGATAGACAGTGAGCCGGAGCTGCTGTACAACTAAAGGTAGAAAGATTAGAAAAGACGAAAATAAATAGTTAGTTCTTTTCGGATAGTTCTTTATTGGTAGTTTGTTACTCTTCAACTTAGACGAGGCCTTCGTCTCAGTGAGCATTTAAGTAGGCAAAACAGGATGGGATAAAGACATCACGCAAGTTCATTGCACTGCAATGTATTTTCGTACATGGCATGCAATGATTTATACTAAAGCTTCAATACAATTAAAATATAGTATTGATATACATGGTAGTAAGTACCGTGTGTAAATATATTGACGCTAACAGTTCAGAGTGACATAACAACACAAATATTAATGGTAACCATGTAAAGACTTCTGATGCCTAGTCGAAGATATAAAAGTCATGAATTAATTTGTCTAAGCTTCATTGCTGTCTGAAAAATCATGAATTGATACAAAGCACTAAATATATAGTGACGGAGAGATACAAACAAATGACTTTACATCCAAAGTCATTGTCATAATTTTCATAATTCATTCCTTTGAATTTTATCCTAGCTACCAGTCATTACGGCATAATTCATGACGAGAGAGATCAAGTGGAATTGTACCATTGTGCGTCAGAAGTTGAAGTGACTGTCGATGTAGATCGATGCCGTCGACTCGTTCGACGCGGAGTGGAAGGAAGGAAGGATCAAAAACGGGATGAGGAAGGACGTGCGCGGGATGGCGACAATGGGAAGAGCAGAAGGAGAAGAAGGAGAAAGAAGAGAAGCAGGAAGACGGAGGAGGAGCAAGGGATGCGGAGCAGCAGATGCAGGTGAAAGGGGGAGAAGGCAGAAGGGAAAGGGAGCGGTTACGAGGAGGAGACAAAAGAGGGATAGACGAAGCGGATAGGAGTAGTGAATGATACTGAGGGCGGGAAACGGAGTGAACCGAGAAAGCTCAAATGAGTAATGGTAGTCGAAGACACACAGTAAGGACTAGTGTATTATGATGTGTAAATTTACACCTACACACAAAGGCCTACATAGTTCTACTACT
>JAULBU010017379.1:0-20565 GCA_032358235.1 Odonthalia washingtoniensis | reverse complement strand
AAGGGTATAGTTAGTATGCTCTCCTATATTATTTTGTTAAAGTAAACAAAACGACGGTTTACTTGCGTTTTGCGTACGTGTCAAAAAAATCGCATGTTGGTTTGGTTGGGTTTCCCTTCTCTTGGTGTGAATTATCTTTCTATATTATTCGGTAGCTGGTTCTGGTTTCCAAATAGTGTAAAAGCGTCTAGCTATTTCTTTATTCCTATTTTCTCCGCCAGGGTCCGTATTTGTACTGACAAATTGTAAGAGAATAACTGCTAGAAAGTTCTAATGCTAACAGTTATTGTAATAAATTCATCATTCAATATCATCTTGGATCGTGGGATAGTTCACTGTGGGAAAATGAGTAAATAAACCAGTGAAAAATCAAATTCATACTACAGTGATCCAGTTCTGATGCAAACGTGTAGCATAGTCTATACAGTGCGGTGGTTCTTATCTCGAGAACGAATTCTTGGTGTATTACACACAGTGTAATAGTGTGACGACACATTTTGGGTGACAACGAATTGTTTTCCGTACAGTATTGCCATTCGCATATTGTGTATATTTCATGTACTGTATTCTTGGGTCCCTTCGCCGATGGTTGCAAGTCTTTCTGCATCACACGAATTGCTCACTAGAATATATGTTCGACAATATAATCTCTACCGAAGATCTGATTTTACTTAAGCCGGACACGACACCTATATTTCAAATTTCGTATTACGTTTGGCCGGCACAACGAGAAACTAAACGGACTGAAGTTTCATGCCTGCTTGAAGCCAACGGGATAAAGCCCGCCAATACCTTCTGGATCTCCCGGTTGTCTTCTCACTAAAAAGACTATTCTCTACTATTCTGTATTGACTACCGCCCCGTGAACTCCATTACAGTACTATATTCATACCCCATTCCAATAATGGATGAATACAACGATTCACTTGGGAAAAAAAATCTGTAGCACACTTAAATGTAATTAGGGTTCTGGAAAGTCCCTATGGCCGAATTTGACTGCGACAAAACTCCCTTCATCAACCACCAAAGTCTCTACCGTTTCAAGTCAATGACATTCGGAATGAATAATTCACCAAATACTTTTCAAAGTGCCATCGGCATTATTATCTCCTCCGTTCGGGGTCAGTCTGTACTGGTCTACCTTAAAGATATTATCATCTTTTCTACCTATATTTGGAGTCCTCTTGGACATGTAACACAGTTCCTTCAACTTCAATACGATTCCAGCCTATCCATCAATCTCAAGGAGTTTTTCTTCCTCTATGAATGCGTCGAAGGACATGTAATCCGTCGCAGTAAATTGAGAGTGACATCTCAGACCATCGAGGCCGTAAAATGGATACACCCACCGATAATGGAAACTCAGTTACGGACTTTCTTCTCACTCTGCGACGTATTTCGTCGTTTCGTCCCTAATTTCGGTCAACTTGATTCCTCCCTTACGCGCATGCTAAGAAAGGGGAGCCCACTAAATTTCCAATTTCAAGCGATTTGAAAATGGAGACTTCCGCCAATCTCAGGGAAAGACTTTGTACACCCTGTTTTGGCTCTCCCGCGCATTGAAGCCCCCTATACCGTGGACACTGATACATGCGATAACAAAATCAGTTGGGTTTAGATGCAGTAGCAACCCGACAACATAACGTTCAAACAAATTGGTTATTGGTCCCGCACCTTCAACAAAGTTGAACGGAATCATGATACAACTCATTCATTGTGAGTGGCTGGCCATCCTCTGTGCAGTGCTTTTCCAATGTCCATACCTCCAGAACACTCTCTTCACAATCCGTACGGATCACAACTCCCTCTGTTGGATCATGATCCTGCCTTCCACGGTCGGACGCCTCCAGCGCTGGCTCCTCCGTCTCATGAAGTTTGGCGTTGAAGTCCTTCACTATCCTGTATGCCGCCATGAATCTCCAGGTGCCCTTTCCTGACTCACATCAACCGGATCGGATACCTTACCCATTGACGATGACATACCCGTCATGCTCCTACTGAACAGTGGTACACTGAGAAGTGTAGACGACAGCTCGGACCTTATCCAGATTCCGAATACCAACTACAATCCGTATTCGGGAAATGCTTCAGCTCTACTCAGCTAATCAACAGACATTCACTACCCCGTCTCACAGGACGTTCTAATTCGTTCCCAAACGACAGACATGGAATTTCAACAATTCCTTTCTTTAGTGGATCAACTAGACTCCTTGTTCTTTATCCAGAGATACTGTTTCATCGTCCATCGATCCCAAATCAACGTTCTTCAAACCGATATATCTCAAGACTTAGTTGATTTGTTTCTGTATCTGTTCCATTATCCGAACTCGTCTGGCCATCTATGCATCAACCCTATATATGGTGCCCTCTGCTACAACTTTTACAGACAAAATGATAAATGAAGTTAGCTGAATGTCCCAGGGATTCCGTTCGTGCGCTAAACTATCAGGATCTCCACAGCAACATCAACACCTTCTTCAACTATTCCAACCTAACAGTCAACTAGATTTTGTGGTAATAGACATAATCGGTACACTACATAAAACAGCTACCGGCAACCGGTTTGTATTGGTCGTCACCGACCGATATAATAATCTCATACAGATAATTTTACTAGCTAAGCAGACCGCTTACGTGACAGATCAGTCATTTTTAACACACTGGATCTACAAATTTGACTCCCAGGCATTCTTATAACTGATAACGGATCCAACTTCATAGCTAAATTCTTTTCAACCATCTGCTCAGTCCTCGGTATTCAACAACTATTTGCATCTTCCTTTCATCCCCAGACCAACACACGGCGTACCATATTTAAAAAAAATACTCTAAAACCGTGATACAGTTGGTGATTTGAAACTACCAACTATAGTGGTGTAAACCACCAACGGTAGTGTAGAAACAATTACACGTGGTGTTTTGAACCACCACAAATGTTGTAAAAGCTTCAATGATAACATCAGTTGAAACCACTACAGTTGGTGGTTTCAAACCATTACTTGTGTCTGTTCAATCTAACACATGTAGTGGAATCAAGGCAGCAACCTCTTTGTTTCAAATCAGTGCATATATTTGTTTCAAACCACTAAATGTTTCGGTCCGTAAACAAACTCACCAATAACTCGAGAAGCACTAATCCATTCCGAAATCCGTCATCATCGACATTATAGAACCCCAATTTTATTGCTTGCTGTTCAAGTTTTACATGTATAATGCGCGCTACATGTTCAATTAGCCATAACATACGCTTTTCATGCACTGATCTACCTCCTTGTTTCGATAGCTGTGTTTGTGCTGCCGCTTTCAACTTCTTGTTCCTTTCATTCCGCTCTTGCATTAAAAGTTACATGTGCATTATAGTCGCTTATCCATATTCTCCAATACTTTCGGATCCTCATCATCCACGTCCATTTTTATATCTTCATCACTACTTTCGTCGTCATCTTCATTTTTGCTTACACTGCGATTCTCAGCTTCACCCGCTCTGTTTTGCTTCAATGTTGTTTCCTCACTCCCATCGCTATCATCTTCATCTTCAGTTTCATCTTCATCTTCTCCATCAGCGTTAATCCCTTCTTCTTCCTTCCTCTTTTCACTATCAACATCCAATTTTGATCTATCAGCATCCATATCAACATCAGCATCATCATTTGGCTCATCTTCAAAGACTTTAGTAACGGCAAGTCTCTCAATCCCGCTACGGTAGATCTCCATAGAGTCAAACAAAACAGCAACGACATGATCATCCACAAAGCTTCAAGGCAATCCATATCCGTCGTTTCCATCGAGTGAAACAGCAATCCATCCCTTCCACACAATTCGCAAATCAAATGAGAAATTCTTTCAATTTGTTCCGCTCCCACCTCTGTTGCCTCATCACTATCATCCTCTTCTTCGTTGTTCGTTGACTGTAAAGATTTTCGGCATTTCTCTAGTCGAATAACGACTGATACAATTTATTTGAAAACTTCATCACCTCCTGTTGCCTCACCACCATCATTTTTATCATCATCATCATCATTCTCCTTTTAACTTAGTTGGTTACTATTATAAGTACAATCTTCCATCATCAACTCAATCGCAACATTTATCGCAATTAATTTAAAAGATTTACGAACTGCCTTGTTATCTTCATTTTTTCACCACTGTTTCTATCTTTGTTAATACTTTCACCATTCAACAATTCAATGATATCTAGAATCCGTTTGAAAAGTCTCATTTTCACATCCATAGCTTCCATCGACAGTATAACTCCATTTCCTTCTTCCATATCGTCTTCCAACTTTTCCATTACTACACGAAGAGTGCTGAAGAATGTCTCCATTGGTAACTCATGATCTTGGTCATATTTTCCAGCGACAGTATCACTCCGTACGTTTGTCCCAAGCTGCAGTCAATTGTGAAATAATTTAAACATACCCATTTCAGACCTAGCCCCATCCACAGTTAATTCCATAGGTTTTGGTAACCGTCCTATAAATCTATTACCTTCGCCTGTATCTTTGTACACATCCCACTCAATAGTTAGTTCTTTTTCGATGTCCTTGTCATGCTCACTTGATTAAAACATTGAGTAAAGTGTAATTATTCAGATGAAATATTTTCTCACTCGTGGACATACATCTGTAAGTGTCAACAAGAACTTCACAACAAACAATCCCGATTTCGCAACTAAACTCTTAGGATTACCCAAATTTGGTGATACAAGAGTTTTCACTCCACAGTTTAACAATTCGACGAAATGTTCCTCATGTTTCGACATAAAGTTAAGACCTTTCTTCAAATCATCCTCAGCAAGTAGAACATGTAAATACACGCCGTTACCAATCATCTATTTCCAAAATGCCATCCTTACTTTTCCATCATCACCGGTATCATCATTGAAGCAATTGACGATACGTAATAATGACGTCCTCATCAATGTATGTAATCTCCTCTCATGAATATTTCCTTTCTTTACTCTGTTTGTGGTATTCTCCAAAATGAGGGACAACAGATCATTGTTGAAAATGGTATTGAAATAGTCAATATATTTAACATGTTTGCATGCAATAACAGATAATAACTGGAAGATAAATTCTTTTCCTCCCTTTCCTTTTCTCTTCGAATTATTTTTTAACATACCTCTATCTTGAATCAACCGTTTCCAAAAGAACTGCAAGTCTATTTTCGGTTTCATCGTGCATATTTTACCACCTTCATCATCCGTATAAGTGACCTATTTAAGTGCAATACGTCATGACATGGGTACAATATCCATATCAATAATCTTGCTGTCAACACTATCATCGATATCCTCAATACCTTCTCTCTGTTGTTTCTTACTATTGTTCTTCCCTATTTTTAATTACGCCATATTTTAGCCTTGGATTTTTCTTCACCAGTTTAACCTTCAATAAAAGCACCATAAAATAAAGAATATGGAGAATCTAAAACAGAAAAAAGAGCATCACTGAATTAATTATCAATAGATTGATAAAATTTACAAAATGCTTCAGGTGTTAGTACTTTGACATCCATTAATAATAGCAAAGCAAGTACAAGACCTTCTTCGGTTCCTTCTTCATCTTCACAAACTGACCCAATCCATTTGATCAAACCATCAATTTTAGATTTATGAATCCTATTTATAATTTTAGTGATGACGATCACAGAAGGCACACCTAATTTCCATTTTACTGGAGCATCTAATGCTATACGAGCAAGTTTTATCACGTCTCTCAAAGAGACTGTACTGGAAATCGTATGTGCAATTGTAAAAAAAGCAGAAGATATTGCTAATGCACCTAGTGTGCGCGCTCTTTCAGATAGTTCGTGTATGTCAGATGAGGTTTCTGAATGTTTGGTGCCGTAGATTGAGAGTACTGTTGACAGTACTATAGTTATGGTTTATGGTAATTTTTAAATTAGACGTAGAATTGATGTTAAATCTAATGTGAAATTTAAATGTACATGTACATGTTGATGATGATTTTGATGATGATGATGAATTTTATTGTGATGTAGATGTTGATGATGATAATTTAAAATATTTTGATGTGGCTGTTCATGTTCATGTACATGTTGATGATGATTTTGATGTGCATGTTCATGTGCATGTACATGTACATGTACATGTTAACTTCGATGATGATGATGAATTTTATGTTGATGTAGATGAAGATAAATTTTGTGTTGATGTATATGATGATTATTTTGATTTTGATGTACATGTTTATGTTGATGTTGATGATGACTTTCATGATGATGATGACTTTCATGTTGATGAAGACTTTGATGTTGCCAATAAATTTTATGTTGATGATGATGATGATTTTTATGTTGATGATGTTACTGAATTAATTACATGCTGATGTTTATTGTAATGATGTTGATGTTGATGTAAATGTACATGTATATGTTGATGATTATTTGATAATGATGATGAATTTTATGTTGATGTAGATGATGATGATTTTGATGATGATATCGATATCTATATCGATGTAGACACATATCCTAGGATCGCATTGACTACCTTCGTCCATTACGACGGTGAGGCAGATAGAAATGGACGAGAATTTTGGCTATTTAAATAGAATACAAAAAAAATGGACATGCGATGCTCATTTATTTCTAATTTTTTGTAGATTTTTTTAAAAAAATCAAAACGAAACAACAGTTTAAGTTCTTGTAGTGTAATCCCAGAGGCACTTTTTTGAGATGCCTCCGCATGAACTAGCCACCCATTTCCAAAATAGCTGTTCGGTACTGATCAACACCAAGAGCATACATCGGTTTCAAACTACTAACTGTAATGGATTAAACTGACTACTGTACATTTCTCAAAACCACTGTATGTGTTCGTTTAAACTACTACAGTTGGTGGTTTCAAACCGTCACTTAAACCTGTAAACTACCACATCACAAAAACCACTACAGTTGGTGGTTTATACCACCATGTAGTAATTTTTAAAAAAGCTTTGGTACGCAGTGTGTGCAAGTGGAGCGATATAACCGCACAATATCGGACCGTTTACGGCAGTATGTAATCAAACATGAGACGATTGAGACTAATATATCTAACCCATCACCTACAGTTATAACTGTCTAATCCACGGATCAACTGGCCTCATCCCTTTTTCTTTATACCTTTCCAGCCATCCGCCGAATCCAGTCTTCTGTCCACCGACTTCTAAGACGGCATCGGAATTTCCTGTTTCCACGCCCGAGTCTTCGTGAACAAAAAAATCATGTATCCTGGAACAGTTCAAAGAGATAGTAACCAACTCAGACGGAAATCTACGATTTTATCAAATGAATTACAAAACGTTTCATGGCAAAGCCGTTAGGATTAAAAACCCCCTTTCAACCAACAGCGAACGAATTCTTTGACCTCTCCTTGGCATAAATTGAGAGAATAACCGATGTGGATACCTCAACAACAACAACTATCTCCATCTACAGACTCGTGAACAAATTACTTCCTAAATCAGTGGGCCCTTACCCGGTCCTCCGTTTGACACCTACAAACCTGATCATGCAAGATGTCAAGGGCTGACTTAAAGTCTAAATATATCGTTGTACCAGGGCACCGCCGCCTGATATTAATCCCTCCGCCAACAACAACAACAATACCGGATTCGGATGGCGTCTCAGTCTCACTTTTCGACGCCACATGCATCAACAGAGACAGTACACCGTTAATGGAAGACATCAACTCCATTAAAAAACCAACCATGGCATGCATTTCGTCCAATTATTACAATGGCACCTAAATTATGTACACCGCCCTTCTCCCCAACGGCACTCTCCGCCGCCGCTTCCCACTGTCCCAACTGGATGCCAGTCTGGTGACAAACTACTTAAAATCCATCAACCGCACAGGGACTACGAAAACTCGTGAACATAGAAAAGTCTGGCCTCTTCTCAATAATACTACACCCTTTTTAAAAATTCTACTGCCAAAGAACCCGACATAAAGACTTACAAAAACTGATTAACTTTATTACTAACAATTTTTCTTTTCTCCTATTCTTGTACCGTTTAGCGGTACTTGTCAAACCTTTCACTGGGTATTTACCACTCACCCTCACTCAGCTAACGGACCCCGTGCGGTATTTGACGTACTAATTGAAACCATTTAGTGACTCATACCGCAACTACACTCCTCGTGCACTACAACTTCGCCTACACCTCTCACCAGTTGATCGAACAAGCGCTCTGATTCGTTATGTAACATATCAACCGCATTGTAAACACGTTCACCAACTGCGTCTCCTCTATCAACCAACCGTTCTCGGTCTTTCAAAATGTTTGCCACACCCCCTTGAACGCGCAACAGTTCAACCGCAAGCTGTTCTACTACCACGTGAACGTTCGCAGCCTCGGCACGCAACTCCGCCATTTCGATACTTAACTTGGAATTACTGTTTTCCGTTTCATGCCTAGCTTTCCTCAATTAAAACATTTCGTTTTCTGTCTCTTTCAACTGCGTTCTCAACTAAATCGCCTCCCGATTCTTCCCAGTATACAACCGCTTATCATTACATGCTAATTTCGGAATCCGAGACCCCATAATTTTCGTACATCAATTATTCCTATACCTTTTCTAGTAACGCACGATCTCTTGCCAGTTTTTCTATGGTCGTCCCCGATCAATTAGCCATTTCGGTCGCATTCTTCCACAACTTGTCCAATTCCCCTACAGCTGCCGGCTCTTGGGATTCTTGTACTGTCATCCTTGCCAATATACGGAAATCTGCAACCCTATTTGTCAGCATATCCCACTTCCTCATGTTGAAGTGCTACATAATCACACGTCTATTACCGATATTCTCATCGAATATATCGCGATTTTTTCTGACGCACGCATCAAACACCTACACCTTCCTCCTTCTTTGTTCTTTTTTTGCTCTCCTTTCCATTTCGTCAATCTGAAACATAGACGCAAGACCGATATCAGAGGCGGTTAAGGAGTCACCCCAATAATGCTCCCGTTGTAATCCCGCCAACTTATCACCCTCTCCAACGTCAGAATTCGAACTACCTGGATGTCCATCATCCCTAACGATCTCAGAATATTCACCCAACCCATGCCTACTTAAATATTTGGCCTCCTCTTGCTGGTAATCCGGTGTCTGGATGGGCTGCTCCATATCTCTCCATATCACCAGTATCTCAGAAAATACTCTGGCATGGTATCCCGTTTTCTTTTTAAATATCCCGTGTCCTCTTTTCCTGTACCAGCAACACCGCTTGATTACCGAAATCTGGTACAAATATAGGTCGCTCAATTCGATTTTCCTCTGTATATGGTCAAAATCGATGGCATAAATTCACATGAAGCCACACACTCGGGATCCAAATCGCAACGCTAATTACAAAAAGTCGCCTACAAATCTATTTACATCAACACAGCAACCATACAAATGCGCATGCAAACGAAGATGATAGACATTTTCGGATCTTAATGCTATGCTTGGTGACTGTAACCGCCTGACGGAAAAAGATTAACCTGTGACATCTTCTCTTCACACAAATTCGTCAAATCCTATCAGTCATGAACTCACTAATTTAAACCAGCGCATATATGCCTCTTCCATTTCCTTGCAATTATTTGAATAAACATCCATCTTATGCGAATACGGCTTTGGACGTGCCGCTGGCTCTGCCGCATACAGATCATACTAATCGCGTTGATGCGCCCTTGCAACACTATGTTATATTTCGGTATCTTCCCTTAAGGCATCCGCCAACTTCCATTCACGACTCCAAGATCCCTTTTATTGATAATACTGTGGATTCAAAACTGTTTCTGGTTGCTACTACTTGTGCTTGTTTCTGATTGTTTCTAGGCGAATCCGACGATTCATTGGTTCTCGTACCCTCACACCTGTCGCTTACGGATTCTTTAATATCGTTGGTCCATAATACACTCGCAGTGGCTACCAACTTCCCAGAACTATCCGCTTCAACTTCTTTAAATTCGGGAGTTTGCTCTGTTTCATCGGCAACCACAACCCGCTTCTCCGTTCGGATTAATCTCTCGCCAGCCCAACCACTCCCAACACACCACTGCACACCCGTCATAATTCACGACGTGTAATCTGGTGCATATCTAATAACGTACACCTTCGTTATTTCGGCCCACAACGTCCTTGAATTTGGCGCTATACCAACTAACGGAATTAACACGTCACCGACATGTTCCACAAGTCCACAGCCTGATAAAAATCTGGTTACTCATTATCCGTCATTCGGTTTGCTTCTTGCGCCACCCCATCAAATTCACACTCGCTACAGACTGGTTGCATTTTCCCATGATTTTTTCTCTCTCTTCGTTCTTCTCACTCTCACGTTTTTTTATCCACGGTGATGCATCTCACCTCAACCGTGAATTTCGTACTGCGAGTCCCAGTAGTTAAGAAAGGGGGCTGTAGCGTACCACCCGAGACGCACTGCATAAATGCAAGCACCGCTGCATACATCGACACTTGTACCATACACACCTCCGTGCCACTCCGTCCGCCAATGCCCTCGATGGTCTATAACCGACATCTCCAGACACGGTGAGACACAAGAGGCCAAGGAGGATAGGCACCACACATTCGGACTTCTAACCGAAACGGCACCACGCTCTCTTTCAATGAAGACACGTCTCACTTCCGTTTATCTGTTTGGATGGCCTTTCAATCAAAGAAAGCTTTTGGAGGCTTGTGACGAATTGGTCTGCAGTCCATTTTGGGGAATATTTGCTTACATACAGTGCACATCTTAAATATTTTTGATTGGACGCGCGACTTGTGGCCCGGATCGTCATGTGTTCATTCCTACATTAGATCATAATAATAATATAATAGTAGTTCATATTATGAACTACTGTATTCTAAATTATAGAATGAACCGGCTGCCTGTCGTTCAATCCTCATAACCACCACTAATTATTAGTTGGACCTAGAGGGTGCATCGAGGTATACGATAACTTTCTATTAGATGAGACGAGCTACTTGCGTATTTAACGTGTCAATGAATAATGCATTGCCGACGGCAACGTATTAGACGGCAATTTGCCGTGCTCCCTCCCATCTATTTATCCTAATTACATTGCTGAGAAAATTTGTTTTAATGAGATGGCAACTACAAAGGAAAAGCAGGGCTCGAAGCAGTCAGTGGCAAATATATGCACACGGGTAACAGACTTCAGACAGGGCGAAAAAGGAAAGAAAACCCACTATTTGTACAATTAATTTTGTTCAGAATAATATATACACTCTAATTTGGAAGCTCTAGTGGTAGAAATGCCCCAGCTCATTGAGTCTATGACATCATTGAGTCTATGGCATAGACGCAGTCAAACCATATATGTCGTTTAAAAACGAGAGATATTGCGTAAAATGAGAGCAGGTCTTATAAAAGTTTTTTTAAAACTTTTATTCGAAAAAGGGTTTTTTTTAAAAAAACATTTAAAAAAAACAATTATTAAAAAAAATATTGAAATCGACGAAGGAGAAGAAAAGAGATGAAAGTGTGTGATTTATCCATGTTAACGATCAGTTTACTGCGGGCCGCTGGCGGGAAGACACGTGGCGATCGGTGAGCCAATCAAACCGTGCCATATGTCAGGACGAAAAAGGCGGCATCGCCACAAAGGGCGATACCGGCTCTACCCTGCATGGCACGGGCCCCGTTCCTAGGTGCACCCGCCGGGGGGATTGAACTGGCAACCACTCGTCTAGCAAAGGGTCTTCCGACCACTAAGCCACGATGCTGATTGTTGATTACAATTGATTGAGTGACTCCTCATTCAGTATTGGCCAACGATGAATTCAATCTATTTGCATCGTATCAAAGTCGTATGAAAGGGCGGGAAATCTTCCGATTAGTATTTATAGACACACTTACCAGTGTTATTGTTATTCGAATAAAAAGGGCAGTCATGTCATAATATATTCTTCTTAACGTTAGTTTTTGTACCCTCTCTGTCAGAGGTTTCTACAACAGAAAGTAAGTAAGAAATGAGATCTGTGCGAAATTAATGTAAAATTAAATAATTTAATATAAAAATGCAATTATTGCATTTTGACAAAAGTAACTCTTCTTTTATGACATTATTGTAACCATTGAACTACTCCGTCATTGGAGGATCCCACTAAAGGAAATGGTGAACTTATGGAACTAGGAGGATGCATCCACACTGGCGACTTGGGAGTTTCCAAACGGTCTTTCTTGTCAGTGTGCGTTGGTGTTGTAATACACGGTATGTCATCAGTAGATGAAGGGATGCTAGACCGAACGAGTGAAGGAAGCTCTGAGGAATTGCGAGATGTCCGGAGAATGGATAATAGACTTATTTGCAAGGAGTTCATTGGGGATGGAACGGGACCCGTTGGAATCTGAATCCTAAGTTGCAAAGATTCACGCATCTTCTTCCATGGCATTTTTGGGCTTTCATCTGAAGGTCGGCATCTCTTTCCGGAATTCAGGGAAAGCTGCCGACTCTGGTTGCTCTCTTCATTTGATGAAATTGGATTTGATTCTTCCGGAGCACTTGGAATTTCTGAACGAAGGTGGTTTTCAAGATGGCGGCGAAGCACATTGGGTTGTGGTGCGATAGTTTGTGATGTAGGATGTGATGGATTTGGTGCTGTGTCTTCATTGTGTGACGTCAAAAAGGGGTCTGATAGTATAGTGACTCGCTCACTTTCATTTATAGCTTGTTTCGGGGTAATAGGGGAGAAGTTCGCTCCTTTCGGTGATAAGAGTGACTCTAGAAACTGAACTGCAGAATTATCCGGCAGGGGTTCATGTTGGATTTTTTGATTTGATGTATTGGAAAAGAAGTCAAGGTTTCTTTTACCTGGGTCGAGATTTGGCGAATCGGGGTTGAAATCTGTGTCTGTTGAATATGTCAGGTCACTTGTTAGACCAATAGAGTTTGATGAACTTTCGGGGTATTGAACGGTATTTTTCTTGACAGGTGATCCGGTTGACACCTTTTCCGTTTGAGTGCTTTGTTCAGTATCTTTCAATTGTGTTCCGACGTCCGTGTCCCAGCTTTCCTTGTCATATTCATAATCATCATAATCATCACCATCATCACCATCATTTTCATGGTTTGTTTGAATACTTTTTCCAGATATTGCAGCTTTCATTTCAGCTTGTTGAAGATATGTCATTGGAACATATGTGTATCCATGACGAGAGCGATGGTGGGTTACGAATGCAGGCTGGCGATGAGTTGTGGACAGAGCTGCCAGGGCGGCAGCACATCTCTGTTCATATTGAGGTTGATGAGAGGCAAGAAATTGTAGATGGGGATCTACTTTGTCGTGGAAGTTTGCATTGGTCTTTAATTCGACAGGGCCCTGAAAGTTTGAAATATGTTGTAGTGTTTGAGTTATATTTCCACTGCTGTATTCAAAAAGGCGGTTCTGATTGCTTGTTTTTGCGAACATGACCACCGCTATCTCTACGTCGCATAATACTGAAAGCTCCATAGCCTTTTTTAATAAACCGTTTTTTCTTTTCTTGAAAGTAGTTTGGCGCTTTCTTTCATCTTTAATTTTCTCAATGGAAATTTTGTTACGACCCATATTAAAAGATAGATAGGTAGATAGAAAGTTGGGGGGTAAAACCGTTGGTATTAGTTTTGATAGTTGCGGCTCTATGTTATTAGATCTATAAAATCAATAAGTAGATTAGGATTAGAAATTTTCAGTGAATGTATAAATGAAAAATTGATGGTGAGGCAGATGTTTTGAATAACGATATGCGGTTGCTACGTTGGTTGCTTTATAATGGATAATGAATTGAATGTAGAATGCAGAGAGGAGACGAGCAAGGTTGCATAGTGTGGAAGCAGGTTACAGCTTTTTAAGTAGGTTGGAAAGCTTTGAATTGCAATGCAATTTCTTTATAAAAGTTGCTTTCAATCCAAAGTCTTTGACATCAACAGAGGCTACATTTTAAAAAATGTCTAAGACTTTTTTAAGTTAAAAAACTTAGTTGCCGTTTTCTATTTATGGACATGATTAGTTCAGTTAGTCTAATAATGGATAATAAACTACAGTAAAGTGGTTGCAAATGAGTTCGATGTTGTGCTGTGTGGAATACATGCGATGGGCCAAGGATGAAATAATGGAAAACGAGATTGCACAATAGAAAAACACGTTGAAAATTATTAAAAATATAGATACCGAAGGGAAACAACTGTGACAGTATTGCTCGTAAACATCTTTTCCAATATTTTATCCTGATGCAAAAGGCCTACGGTCAAAGAAATGTAAAGTTCTTTTACCGTTTTGCGTTTTGGAAACTGTCAGAGGGCCAACTTAAATTTCAAAGAAACCTCCACGTTGTCCTTATGCGAAACTACTGAACAAAAAATGAGAAGAAAAAATAGTCCAAACTGTAGTCAGACTTACCACATAATTCTTCTTGCTCCATGCAACAGTGTGAATGATGTGGATTCACGTTTGACCGATTATCATCATTTGGCTGTAATGGCTTTATTAAGCACAACATGGTAATAATTACAAACAATATATGAGCCCTTATCGTTTTACGATCGGAACGTTCTCACTGTATACGAAACATAAATACGAATTGCTTCCAAAATTAGATAATTGGCAGAATAGATAAAAACGAGGGGGAAAGTTGATACCATATTCGAACGGCGCATATTATGAATTACACGAGTAGCTGATTCTGATAAGATCATGTGTTAAATACTTATAAAGTAATGCAGACAGAACGTCGGATTTGCTCAGTTGCTTTCTCAACTTTCCATAATATGGTTATTCCTTTCTTCGTCTCTGTATACATTCTTCTAAATATCGCTCAGTAATTGCGGTCAAAGTAAGACGGTCATCTATGGCAATAATTTTTGATGGGCACTGCTTCATTTCAGAATCGTAAAGTCCGATCGGCAAGTCTGTAGTTATCACTTTAAAATAATATAGTTACAACCGAATTTAAAATTATTTTCCTGTTAAGAGAAGCAGTTGTCTAGAATTGAAATAGCATCTCAAACACTTGTCGAATAACAGGGCATGCATTCTCCCATAATATACCAACAAATGTGACGCTCAACTTGGAGCCCCCATTACCAGAGTCTCATACCGTGAGAGGCTCACAGTTGGGGCTACGGGCGAAGTCAGGCTTGGTTATCATCAGCTCGTTATATGGCCTATTGTAACACAAAAGGGAAAATGGCACAATTTCAAAACTTAGTTCTGCTCATCTTTCTACTGAAACTATACGTCAGTGGCTTTGCAACTGCGAAAGTCAGAGGCCACGCAATGAAATTAACTTCATTTTAACTTTTAAAAGTGTTTTTTTTTTAAAAAAACACTTAAAAAAACACTTAAAAAAACACTTTTTTAAAAAACATTTTGTTAAAAAAAAAAGTATGCCCGAATAATCCAAATTTCTCAAAATGGCAATTTCTAACACCTCATTGACATTTACATGTCCGTAAAGAATGTGAATTGTCGTGTACATTAAATATGTGTAACGAATCACGTAAATTACTCTTATGGCAATAAATTATTGCCTTTTATAGTCAAACAATTATTGTTAACACCTCATTCATAATAATATTATTGAAAGGTAGCGTTCAAACGTGAGAATGTGACAAATAAATTTGTTTATTCAAACTACAATATCGATTGTGTCAGATACACTGTGTGCAGCAGTGCATTAGTATTCGACGAATAAGAACGACGTATTCAATTTACCGCCCCATGGGTTGGTTGAACATTAATGTGGGTTGTACAAGCTCAAGTCTTGTCCATGACATGTTGCACGAAGAAGGACGTGGCAAAGTGATTTGATTTGAAATGGTCAATTCGAGCGAGATTTCATTCCCACCCTTCGAGGACGGCGGTAACAAAATGAATACCGATATAAATCGGACCCTTGACGACATATATCTAAGCGGCGTCAACGTCTAGAAAGCAACAATGTCAAATATATTTCAACAGGTACTACAACAGCAACAAGAAATAAAGGAAGAGGGGGCGGGGGTGGAACGTTGGGTGGTACATATATCAGCTCGGCCCGATATATGCCTCATACTGTCTCAAAACTGAGCGCTGACATAAGGGCCTTATATCGGCTCTTTTTGGGGCCATTTGAAAAACTTTTCCAGTTCGTATGAACTATGGGGACTTTCTTCGCATTGGTCATACGAAGTAACATTCTCACATAATATGTGTCAACATAATATGCAAAGAATCGTGGCAACATAATATTATTATGATGCCACCATTCTTTGAAACATCGGTGACAATGCTCTAAGAGCATTATCACCGGTGTCTCTATCCGAAATCTAATTTAATTCTTTTCTGATAGAGTGAAAAAGAGTAATTCAACGTGTAGACAAATTTTATCCTATCTTTTTAAAATTTTCGGATACAAGGAAATCTGTCTTTATGTTTATAAAAATAAAGACAGATTTTCCCTACCCGAAACGCATCCAAAACCTCAAGTTAACCGTTTCAACATTACGCCTTTCATCATAATGAAACGAACAATTTGCATCTCTACTTCGGCCCATCCACGGTTTGTCGACCGTCCCCCATTCAATAATCTAGCGTACCTCTTGCGACGAGTCATCAAACCAATTTCAACTTCAGCGTTATAGAAATCAACACAGCGATGGGTAGTGGAGCGTCATGGGGCGATGTAGAATGTGGTCATTTAGCAAGAGCCTGGGTCACTGTTAGTCAAGACCCAGTGCTTGGTATAGAGAAAACGTCTAATGTCTTCTTCAAGAAGATGTTTCAGCTATTTGTAAAAGTCAAGCCAACATCTGCAAGCAGCAAACCGTACGATGGTAGGGGACAAAAAGCAGCAACGTCTAAATTTGAGGCGATCGCTGCAGATATTCAAAAGTTCGAGATCCCTAAACGTTAGCTGCGAGCTTTTGAACAGACAGGAAAAAACGCGGATCAGAATCTTTTCATGGAAATAGTACGTCATCTTGGTAGGACTCAAACCATTACTTACGAAGTGAAAGATCTTCCGCACGAGGAATGGACGAAACAATTGACATATAACAAATTAAGATCAATTCCAAAGTTTAATGAGGAAATTGAAGACTGAGATGGTTATTGCTTGTCACAACATACACTTCACTCGGAAATAAATAGATTTAAATTTCAAACATATGACTATTACGGAGATAAAATTACAGATTCAGCACCAGCATTTCAACCAACTACTCAACCTCAAAAATCATCACAGCCAACTTCACAGCCAACTTCACAGCCAACGTCAAATCCAACGTTAAATACAGCTTCACAGCCCACATTACAGCCATCATCTTCTACGCCAACTTCGAAAAAAGCGGAACAACGAAGATAAACGAGGGGGATTTGTTGGTCGTAAGAAGGCCAAGGTTGATATGGTACGTAATCGACACAATGAACTTGTGTTGAGAAATGCAGCATCAATAGCCTAATCAATTAAACGACGCGCAAAGATACTTCAAGAGCAAAACGCTCTTAAAGCATTTGCAATTAATGAATGTGATACGGAAGAAGACAAAAAGGACAGGACTGAATTTATGCGTTTAACAAGAAAGGATCGTTTGTTGAGCCTACGTGAAATCTTAGTTGCTAGTGGTATGAACTCAACAAATGATGATTACAATAGCAGTAGCGGAGGATCACGTTCTACTTATCCACCACCAACCATTAATTGACTAATCACGAAAAATTTTGTTTGTTATTCATTTGTTAGTTCAACTTTAAACTATTCCATACCGATTCCAGACGTGCTCCAAAAGATCATCTTTTAACGGAAAATGATCTATTTTTTCTATAATTTGGTTATAACGGGGAGCAAGTTGTTTCGCCCACTCGTAGTCAGCAACATTGACATTCTCGACAAGAAATTCTATATTCAAAAATACAAAGAGTTTTTCATTTCCATGTTCGTCGATGAACATTCCGTTCTCAATCGCTGATTGTGATTAATTGAATAACTCGATTTCGTACCCGTCTATTCTCAGCTCAACAATCATGTTATGCATGATAGTAGCTGCCTGAATCACCTTTTTACACACTCCTCTATCGTGGAACCTACATGGTTTACATAAAATGTGCCATCTTGAAATAAGAACACCAAAAGCCCTCTCCCATGTTTTCTCACGCTCTCTTGAGCACCAGCGAATATTTTCTGCTTACGAACAATTGATTTTATAATTTTTTCAATAAAGATAGCCTATTTAGGGTAAATGCCGTCAACAAAATAATAGCACAACTTTCTTCTTTTTTGTTTACGATATATTCAAACTCGGGGAAAAAATTACCTTTTATGATTTCCTCGACAATTGTGGAACAGTACAATATGTTTATATCATTCATCGATCCCGGATGACCAAAGTTACTGCCCCATATATATAATTCTCCATCTGCTATCGCCTCTAAAGAAATAGTTAGCTTCGTAGATTTTCCTTTGAACTGCCCAACCCAAGCAATAGGGCAGTTATTCCATGTCCAATGTTGGCAATCCCAGTATCCAATACATCCTGGGAAGCCTCTCTGTTCATGAATTGCTAATATTCGCTTCAAGTCTTCAGATGTTGGACGTCTCAAATATTTCCCATAAAAACTTTCTTTCAATAAATCGAGAAAGTTTAAGAATGAGTTTCGTGTAGTTGTTTGTCCAATTTCACTAATGTCATCAACTTGATCATACGCCATGCCATAATCGAAAACTCAAAGATCCTCGATTAGCTTTATTCTAGGGCGAATTTCTGGTTTCCCACTCGCGTCTCTAACCCCCATTTTGAACTCACCTTTACCGAGCAGTGCGTCCTCGATTTTATTGAATAGAATCCTGGACATTCGAAAGCGACGCTCAAAGTCGGCCTCAAAGTAGACGCTGTTTTCGCTGAAGTAGAATCGCTCAACGATTGTACCCTTCAATGAGGTTGAGATTTTTCTTCGGTCGCTTTCGAGAAGATTCGGTCTCATAATCTGAGTCTTCAAAATGCTGAAAGCCTTCCAATTCACCTTGTGAAATCATGGCTGCGATATCCTCGAAGTAGTCGTTGTCGTCTTTCTGTTGCATTTTGTGTGATTCTCGAGTGAATAGATTTCAATGAACCGACAAATTGCAACTTTCTATCCTATATGAAATAATTAATTTTAATCTATGTAATTTTTACAGTTTTCTGATGCCCTGTCAGATCTTGACATATTTCAATATTTCTGTAAGTTTTTCTAAAAAAATTTATTTAATAGAATTCGGATAGATACACCGATGATAATGCTCTAAGAGTATTGTTCCCACTTCATTTATAAAGTAATCGATGGAAGAAGCATGTGTAACGGTTCAGTATACCGGTTGAACCAAATAAAAATTAGTCTCATTCATTAGTGTAAGCTTTTTAAAAAAATAAAAAAGTAAGTTAAGACGTGCGACCCAGAAGAACACGCTGATTTCTAACCTTTGCTTTTTTGGATATATTATGAAATTGCAATGGCATGCCCGATTTGAAAACGGAAAAGTGCTTGTGAAAGAGAATAAAATTTCATGGGGGTATTCGCGAACAGTTAATGGATTAATGATATATATGCGACGGGAAGGGGAATTCATTTTTTTGCAAAGGTAAATTTTAGCCCAGATCACGAAAGCGCGAAGTGTTTCTAAGTGAAAAATTTAAGGCGGTGATAAAAATTTAGAAACTCAAGGCGAATGAAATTGTGACAACTGTAGAAGTGTATGGATGAAAAATGGGGAGTAGTGTTTTGAACAGTAACAGAAATCTGCCTGGAGGAAACCAACTGTGGATTGTAATCGGTAAGTATAGCAGGATATACAGCAATGTAGTTTATGTATGTCTGCACAGCATTCGATGTTATGCCAAACCATCGATGATTTGGATGTGGGCATGGGAAATTATGCACGTACTATGCATATATTACTTGTAACATTACCCTCATAAAATGTTACTTTAACTGCGTTTTTCCTTACAAACATCCCATGCCACGTTTCCATATTTCTGTATAACCATTTCAAGAAAGCGTTGTATCCGTTCAGAACAATATCTGCATCGTTACGACAACATTCCAAGACATACACTCCTCTATACATTACAAACACCGCTCTGGCCAATCACAGGTCATACAGGTACTTTTGGCCCGTAAATTTACCAAAGGTAAAAAGTGTCATAGAAATCAGCGTGTTCTTCTAAACCACATCTATTAAAAAAAATTAAACTAATTGAAGTAACAACTTTAAAAACATTAAAAACAATTTTAAGGGCTCCTTACTTTTAAGTAGCTTTCTTAAAAATCATATTTTAAAAGGATTTGACGAAAAAAGGAAATAGATTAAGTGAATAGAGGGTTTTGGGAGGTGAGTGGTTAAATTGAGAATAGTTATTTTCGGCACCGCCGTGCACCAGCGCAAGACACATGGCAGCATATTACCACAAAATTTGTGGCATTTATTTAATAAGCGGAGTAGCCATTTCTATTAAATTATAGATGATCGTCTAACTAAATCACTTCACTGCATATTTCAGGGCATTCTACTCTTCTGTGTTTTGTTTCAATCTGATTTTATTTC
>JAULBU010017368.1:0-20570 GCA_032358235.1 Odonthalia washingtoniensis | reverse complement strand
AGTCTTCCTCTTTGCTACTATTGAAAGCTTCTAATCAACAAGATTCCCGTTTCTCTTAGGAAAGGTCTCCCCTTTGTTTTTTTAATTGCCTTGCCCTTTCATGTTATCAGGTTGGTATTTCTTTATTTTATTTATACTAAGAAAGGTCCAACATTGCCTTCGATTTGTCGGCCGTTTCCGATTGGCAGACACCGTCTGCTGGGACACGGCGGACCTATCTTATTTTTAGGACGCGAGTGGTACATTTAGCTTTATGTACCAATACAAGTGTGTTTCTAAAATTATCCCCACGTGTAGTGCGTGGGGCTTTTCTTGTAAATTGCATATTTGTATTCCGTGGGGTCTACAGTATGCTATACCCCCCTCAAGAAGGACTCTTATCGTACTGTAATTTCCTTTTTTTCTATTTTTCCGCCTGTGATCAAACGGACTAAACTTCTCTTCTCCTTTGTTATGTTATGTTATGTTATATTATGTTATGTTTTTTTGAGTAGGTTGCACTTTCCGCGCAATAAAAGATCTGCGATGCTGTTCGCAACGATGATCTTACGCTACCTCCCATCCTCAACTTCTTACTTCACATCATATTCATCAGTCTCGAGTTGTTCGTTGGTTTCATATTCAAAAAGAAATATAATAAAAACTTCTTCCATCAACTTTCAACACCTGTCTGGTATCAACATGGTCATCAGTTAACATCGCTGACTTCTTTAACCACATCGTATTTAGTTGGGTGTTATACCCAATGTCTGTGCTGATCCAATGGCGAGCTGGACGTCACCCTTTCTGAGGAATTGTTTTAGGATGCAGGAATGTCTTCCAATAAGTTGGACATCGGTTCCCATGTGCTTTTCTTTTCTTCAAATCCTTTCCACTGGACGAGCGCCTGATATTCCTTCTCTTCGTTGCTATAACGTACGTTAACCAGTTTTTTTACGACGAATCCCAGCTCTACGTGCAATGTGTGCCAATACTTTTTCAGTCACTTCACATTTTAATTCTGGGCACAATCTTATTCTACTAGCGCGTACTAGTTTTATACAGGCATCTCGCATATCTTCCACTTCATAGAGGTGTTACAATATTATTCGGACAACTTTACACGGGCCTCGCCAACGGAGTTTCAATTTCTCTCCTATGTGAAATTTTCGTTTAGATATTAGCACGTAATCTCCAATGTCATAATTCATTATCACTACTCCAAGATTCCCTCTTCTTTTCTGACGGTTCTGTTTGCGTCGACCATTCACCAATTCGGCTGCCTTTTCATGTGTGACATCAACAACCTACTGCACTTTTTAAATATTCACAAGTTGTTGAGCTCGTACGTACGACAATGATTTTTCTGTTGCGTTTTTGGTTGCCTCGACAACCAATAATTGGGAATCGGCTCGTAATCCTGTGAGACATGCAATCTGGGCTTGACCACCTCGTGTTTTTAAAGGAGAGTTGTTGATCATAGTCCGTACTATTCGATTCACTTTCGGACATTGTCTTAGTTTCCATCTGAACTCCGATAGCAACGCACGAGTTGCTCCCAGTACCGCTCTACAAACCCTCTCCACTGTTCCGTTCGCTCATGGCGTGTAAGCCGTAGTGAAGTAGTGTTTTACTTGAAGCTGTCGAATCACATACGATTCGATGCATTTGGAGGTCTAGAAAACGAAAGACCGAGATGGGGAAAACAGGGATGACGGGCGCAGGGAGAAAGATGAGGGTAATGATGTGATGATCATGATATGATTATCAAGATGTGATGATCAAGATGTGATGAACTTTGCGAGGAGACGAACGAGATGGGGGAAGCAGGGAACACGGGCACAGGGAGAAAGACGAGGGTTATGATTAAGATGATGAAAGCTGCAAGGAGACGATAACAAAAAATCGGAAGATAAGGGTAACAGGGGTAAAAAGAAAGGAGGGTAACAGGTTAGAAGAAAAACTTTCAGACGTGTAAAGAAACACGTCAAGGTCAACAAATCATACAGTTATTTGTTGCTTAAAGTATTTTCGGTATACAGCAGAGAGAGACGTACACCTACTGTAGCTTACAGAACCCACTGCAGAAATCAAAGAAGCTGCAACACACGAAAACGCGACGATAAAAAATCTATTATTTATCCAACGCGAAAGAAAATTGCGGACACGTTTATATCTCTTAACGGTACTATTACACCAGATAAATAATCCGAACACACTTCGACTTACTATTTTGCACTTAATATCAAGTCGAACATAATTCGACCTAAATATTAAAGGTGGCCCAAAATAGCACTATCAACCATTAATAGTATAAGCACCGTATTGCGAAGCAGAGAACCAAAATTAAAGAAAAGACAGATTAATTACGAAACAAACAGAACCACTCGAAAGTGACATCTCACAACATTAGCTCCTAGTCAGTCCAATAGATACAGAAGTAGGGAGACCGGACACCACCATCACGCGCTAAGTCGACCAACCTCGACGTTAGAAGCATATTGTTTCTTTCGCTCATAAAGCAAAAGAGGACAATCCGACTGCGATTAGAGTCGGAAAGAAGTACCAGCTACCTCCGATCAATAAGAGCGTGAAGGTTCTTAACCGGACCAGATCTATTGATCGAACACTGCACATACGGTACTGCAGTCCCTTTAGAACATTAACCCAAGTAACATCCCATCCTCAAACACTATTGGCCATAAATTTCACGCTTCACTTTTCCCACCTTCGGCTACCAGAAATTTGACAGAAGCTCACGGCGTAATCTCAAGATGACCTAGTTTTTGAAATGGGCAATATGATCGGATACCCATGTGTGAACCACAACGAACTTTGTGAACTATAGAATCAATACTTCCACTTAAGCATCCGCGTGAGCCGCTTTTGCAGTGTGTAACCATACGTACCAGGAGAGGTCATCCTTCATAAGCAGAAGATATTGTTCTCCGTTTTCCCCTCTTCCCATATATATGAAGTCTAAATGAAGTAATTCGTTTGGATTGCTGGCGTGCAATGCCTCCCCCATTGACGCGGTGTTCATTGACCACCTTGAGTGGAAAGACAGTGGAGACAAGTGTGACAGAAGTTATTTACATCAGCATTTATCTTCCCCCAATTCACCACGTCCTCTAAGATGCGCAGCGTTGTCTGTGCGCCTCGATGCCCACCTGCACCCATATGGGCGATGATGCACAGACGTAATTGGAGGTCCGTATCTTCCGATGGAATGTACATACGGTTCTTGATATCTTTGTAAGTACCACCATCCGTCATCTTCCAGCCTTTTTATCATTTATTTCCTTTATATGTTTTTACTGACTATTTCTGATGTCTCTTAAGTTCGGCCAATTGAAGTCGTCCGCTAAAAATGGTGGTACCTGTGCCGTAAATAATGCGGCAATCTTCTTACGTGCTACGTTTTCTGTAATGACCGGTGACGCACATCTAGTCATGAAATCGGTCCAGATGTTGTCTTCACCCGTGAAGTTGTTCAGTCACATATCTGTACGAAGAAAGCTTCCATGCCCATATGATGAGCTTGGAAGCCGTATGAGAGGATATGCAGGGATTCGATCCATATGGGTTGAATATATACAAGAGGTTATTGTGGTCCGTGAACAAGGAGAATCCATCGGACCTCTGCAAAAACTAGCTCATCGTTTCACTTTCAGTGACAATGGCATATGCTTCTTTCTCTACGATCGACCATCGAATCTGGGTGCCAGTAAATTTACCAGACATAAACGACAGAGGTCCGTGTTGTTGTTCCATATGTGGTTTTCCATACCTTTGTTGCGGGACCTGGGTTATCATTGCTGCCCAAAATTCCTGTGAAGCATCGGTGTATAGGCAAAGTTGCTGATCTTTATGCAGGTGTGACAGCGTCACTGTGTGTTCTAAAGCCATTTTGCAATGTCCAAATGCGACTTCGTGCACCCTACTCCATCCTACACTCTGCAACTCGACTTTGTCAGCGGCTTTTTTGGCACGCTTTCTTTTTGCGGCTTCGTATAACTTCTCGATGATCAATTGCAACGATGCGAATATTCCTTGGAACAGAGAGATCACCGCTCTGTTCCCATTAAGGGCTCAAACGAATCGCTGCAACTCTGAGCCTCGCTTTGGTACCTCCATCTCTTTCCAGCCCTGCGCTCGGCGCGGATCAAACTGTAACCCATCCTTCGATATTATCCGACCGCACCATAACACTGATGAGGTGAAAAGTGGACATTTATCGGGTTGTAACATCTAATTATACTTACGACACATCCTGAAAAAGATTCCAAATTTAAGAGCAGCTGGTTCTCGTCTTTCGAAAACATCAATAGTTCGTCTAACCAGACTATCATATGGTTTTCAAAATTACCTAATACCGACTGCACGCTTGACTGGATATGAGCCTTTGCGTTTGTCGTACCGGGAAACAACCGAGTGGGTATAAAAACGCCTCCAGGCATGATAAATGATTGGCAGTCACGAGATTCAAGTTCCAGCTGCCAATATACGTGACTAAACTGAATGAGGCGAATATCTTCGCCCCGCCACCCGTCCCAGTTCAGAATCCAAATGTCGCATAGGTCATTATGTCTGGATGGTACGTTTGTTGACAGGACGTAAGCCCACCGTGAATCTAAACATAGCCGAACAATTATTGGGCACTATCAACTGTGCAGATCACTATGTGGCGTTTGGGTTTCTATAAGCATAAGCATGACAATTTTAAACCAGGGTTCTTACAAAACGTTTGAGAAATTCGTGCGGTTCTAATGGGTATCTTCGTACTTTTACCCTGGTGGGCGTGACGTTACTTCTAAGTTGAATCTTAATAGTTTGTAGGTGTGCTGGTTCTCCAGCCCCTAGTGTGATCCGCCAAATATATTCAAAATTATATAGCAGGGTTTCTATTTTCTTTACTCCAGGCTTGAACATGCCATCTTTTGCGGCGTTTCCTATTAACGGAGAAAGCGCCACCTTCACTGCCTTACTATCGCTCTCCCTAGAAGTCTGGTCTAGCAACTGCCCATCTATGATTAGATCTTCGTCTATGTCACCATGAACGACACGGTTCAACTTTGCTGTTTTCTTCTGGTATCTTTTTAAAATAACCTTTGACAGCTTGCCGCCACTCCCACCCGGGGGTCCGACAAATGAGCAGTCCATATTCTGGAAATCATCACTAACGCATTCCAGATACTGAATAGCATCAAAACCCAGGGCCTTCATCAAAATACATCCCAGAAAGACGTCGTCCATGTCATTCTTTGATATCAACCACAGCACATTTCGTAACTTTAGTGGCCCTACCGCTAGTTTTAATTCTATATTGAGTTTTTCCTTGCATCTTCTTTTCATTATCGTACTCTCTCCTTGTACTGCCATTTAGACTGTTATTGGTTGGTTTAAATTGTTGACTGGTATGAATGTGCCAGAATCATGTAATTATTTTATTAACGAAGCAGGCAGAACATTATCACCGGATCCAATGTCCGATAATGCTATACGTTTCACTCCCATACCAAAGTTTGCTTCCAACCGGCCTTCTGGTGTCTGTGTCTTCACTGCCTTTGCAGCAACATGAATGTGATTTGGTGACCATGGCCTATTTGAGCCCCTGGTCTGTCGTTGTTCGCCATTCCTTTTACGCTCGTCCGCCTTCTGCTGGTATAACTCATTCTTTTTCTCTCCGGAGGTATTCTGGCAATCCTTCAGGTAATGCTTTCCTGTACACCTTGGGTTCCAGCAATCCGGTAACGGTCTCTTTTGTTGTAAATTATCTTTGACTTCTCTTCTCACAGTACCTGGAAAAACTCCTTTTTCTCTCCATCACGATACCTAAATGGCTGAAAACTATTGTTAATACCAATTATTGGTGCATGGTAATCCTCAAATTCTGCACAATGTTTCGCACGTAATGTCACTTGCTTAAGAAATCCTTTCCAGTCTTTTCTCAGTTATGAGTGGAAAAAAACTAATTCTTCTTTCAACCTTCTTTGTAAGGGCATGGGTTTCAGTACACTTACAATATGTCCAGTTGCAACTTTTGGTTTTTTCTTGGATTATCCAAGATAGTCCATTAGTTCTTAGTATTCATGTGTAATCTGAGAATTGTATAAGTATGAGTTGTTCCGCGTCCTTCTCTGTAATGTTCATTCTGACTTCGCTACTAACATGTCAACCGCCCTTAAGACCCATGATGAATTCCTTGTCTCATCTTGTTTCTTTATCCAGTTCGGTAGGATTTGATCCGTTGTGAATTTTACGTCTCCCACTTCGATCTTCCAGCTGTCCTAAATCTAGTAGAACTTCCAATAAATCCTGCTTTATTGAAAAACTTAGCGACACCGGGTGTGATGTTTTACCTTCTTGTTGATCTCTCTCCTTGAGAGTCCTTTCGTAGGATTTTAGTTTTTTGCAAAATGACGGATACTTTCCGTACCTAGCGATTCCCATTCTGGGTGACTTAGTGGCGCGACCAACGTTGCTGCTTTCGCCGCCATGCCCAATCTGGTCTCCTTCAGTGTAGTCATTTGTTCAGGCTCCGTGCACTTCGAACATCGTCACGATCTTGTGCCTTGATTTGCTTTCTCGAACTTGTAATTAATTCGAATTATAGTTTCTGGGGATCTTCCAGCGTGCAACTCTACGTTTACTTACAAACTTACAGTTGGGAGTATAGTAGCAGTTTCATTCTGGAGTTAGACTTATTTCTTAAAGTCTTCCTCTTTGCTACTATTGAAAGCTTCTAATCAAAAAGATTCCCGTTTATATTAGGTAAGGTCTCCTCTTTTCATTTTTAATCCCCTTGTCCTTTCCTGTTATCAAGTTGGCCTTTCTTTATTTAATTTACACTAAGAAAGCTTCAACATTGCCTTGGCTTTGTCGGCCGTTTCCGATTGGCAGACACTGTCAGATCGGACACGGAGGACCTATCTTATGTTTAGGACACGAGTGGTATAATTTGCTTTATGTACCAATACACGTGTCTTTCTAAAATTATCCCCACGTGTTGTGCGCGGGGCTTTTCTTGTAAATTGCATATTTGTATCCCGTGGGGCCTACATTATGCTATATTGGGTTGTGTTACACGAACCATCGCTCCATTATTGAATTCAGTGACTTTGATTCGACAGATTCCGAGAAGTGGGCGTCTGAGGCAGAGAATGTTGTTGGTCTCATCACGAAATGATGGAGGAACCTGATGGATGAGAAGGTTTATCTCCTCAACAAGTTTCTGAAGTCCACCCGCTTGGTTATTGATTTCATGTTTTCGAGAACGAGGAGTGAAGAATAATCTCAGGTTCTGCTTGTACTGTTGCCTGATGAGCCAAGGAGTCGAATTAATTCTTCATGATATTGATCATCTCGTCATATATCATACTTGGATAGCAATTGTCAAAGAAGAATTCACGGGCAGGGAAATCTAGAACGTGGACAAAGTATGTTTATTATTCATCTTCAGATAATTGGAACTGAATAGAGCATAGGTCATAATCTTGTAGAGTGCGGTTGATTTATTGGCGAATTTACCCAGAGAAAAATCTACAACGAAAATAGTTGACCACGGCGGTAGCTCTTTTCGTATGATCATGAGATGGTTGGCGGTACTATCCATCGTGTGTGATCGTGGAGAACTATAATAGTCAGATGGTTCTCTGTGCTTGCTTCATCTGAATACTGATCCAGATACGATTTCGATGCAAGTGTACGAAGATCATTGGATGAAAGTGTGTTAATTGTTTCACGAATTCTTGTGCATGTGTCACAAAAATCGGAGCCCATTGACGCAATTTGAATCATTGGCATATCATCTTTCCAGTATCTCAAGAAGTGACTGTACGCTATATGTGTTTCAGGTTCAGAAAAACGACCAGTCATTTCAACAACAGCGTCCACCAAGACTTCACACTTTTTGGTGTTTTCTAAAAACCAAATTTCTTTGTGAATTGTGATGGCAACATACACAGTGGTGAACCTCTTCTGCGAGGAAATTCGACTCCATAATCATTAGCAAGGGATATTATGAATTTTTTCACAACCACTCGTTGTAATCCATATTTACCTATTCTACTTGTATTTTTACATGTTGAATAAATAGAGGGATCATTATGCTTGCTAATTTCCATTTCATGTCTTCCAATTGATTCTGTAGATAGTTGAGTTACTGCCGCGAATGATTTCAAGCAAACCCTTTTCCCTTTTATGCAAAAGCCGATGATGTTCGTTGCGAACTTTCGACAACATCATTACGTTCCTCCCTCTTTCGAGACCGCATAGTTGCTGATTCCATTAACTCATTTCCTTTCCAGAATTCGACGATAGTGGAAACAACATTGCTCGGACAAATGAAACTCGCTCTACTACATTAATCAAATTAAATCCCTGAGACATCTCAATAGTAGTCACCTTCTTGCACTCGTCATGAACACAAGACGATTCTGTGAATTTTTTGAAAAAATCATCGAGTTTACTTCAGTCACTGTCAGAGTTCCATAGGTCTGATACTAATACAAATTTCGAAAAGGAAGATGGATGTAGTAGTCATTTCGTGTTGAAAATATTTGTTAGAATATTAATCGCGTCAAGCTCCTTGTCGAAATCAATCTAATCGAGATATTCGTCTACTTCATCAAAGAAACGAACTTTTCGAGAAGAGGGTATGAACTGGGTTCGATAGGGCTGCTATCGTAATCTGTTGAATAGTCGGATGTGACGCGGGAGCGTTGAGTTTCGGTGAGGTCAGTAAGATGCATCGTCAATTTCGTTGGAAGGGTCTATTCAGTAGTAGAAGGTCTAGAAAATATGATATAAGAAGAGGGGGTTCCCCAGACAGATAAAAAAGTTGATGAAGAAACATAAATAATTTAAAATTAAAATTATATTAAGTTAAGGGTTTAAATTAAATCATTTTTCGGTTTACTCGGCAAAGAAGGAAGTTCCAATTTTAGAGCCGATAATAAACCGAAATAACATCTACAACTTTTTGGGTATTACCACATAGTATGAAGAACTTTTAAAATACAAATTTGACCAATGAAAAGACCTTTAATTAACCTTCAACGTGGTATACGTATCTCGCATTTTTCCAAAACTGCGATAAGCTACTCTTCTTCTTGACACCTACCCATATGTGAATGCAAGACATGATTCCACGACATAAATATTTCTTTCGCAAATAGCAATTTGTGTATTTACTCCAACAAGGAAAAATAAATTGGTTCCTTTTTATTATGCTGAGCTTCAAAATATTTTAATAATTAAAATAGTGCGCTCGTTCTTCTGTCAGATTTAAATAGCAGAGAATGTTGTATTTCCAAATTTGCCAACGCGAAATCGTGTGTTGGATTTGCATTGGAAGAAGCTTTCAGTCATCAAACTGGAGAACGCACAGTACAAACTTATAGCACAGCAGGAGGCTGAGGTTTAAATAATTCAATGTTGAAAACAAAAACAAAATGTTACAAATAATAATAGAATTTGTTGGTAATAACCATAGTTTAGTCAAAGAAGAGTCTTTATTATAAGATATTCAAAATATATTTTTCGTAAGATATTCGCCATTTTGTAACTATAATCCAATTGACGTACAGTAATCTGTCAAAACCTACACTCAAACCTTGTAATTTGTAAGTAATGGTTCCTAAATAAGTTTTTTGATGTCAAGAAGCGTGAAGAAGAATGGAAAGAACTCCTGACTCTCTTCATAATGTCCTGATTTTGTTCATACTGTTAAAGAGATTAAATTTAAAGAACGTTTAACATGTAACGTGTCAGTTAAGTCTGTTGTGATTGGCTTAGACTGACATGGAGAAAGTCTCACAAATTTTACGTTAATATGATGATAATGAATGCGCCCAATTATGATTAAGAATATATTCGCGGTATATTCGGTATGTTGCCTGTCCCGTACCCACTTCCGATATTCTTTCCACAAGAATGTTGCGAAAATCATTATTATTAGGATTATTACTATTATCAACTCAGATTGAAATACGAAATATTACCATGATCTTCTTGACAGTTAGAGCAGCACCTCTACTGAAAAAGTGGATAACTCATATAATTTAAATCAACAACAAGTAACAGTACAGAAAATATATTGTCGGGAAAATCCAACTCAAATAAACTTAAAATGTAAAATGGCGTTAATTGGAAGTTTGAAAAAAAGAGGCAAATGGTTATTCTTCTTGTACCAACTTTGTATAGCAAATATGGCACGCAACCGATCAGCGTTACTAATTAGTAAGTTGTCGGCTATAATTTCTGTCTTTTTTAATGACATCTCTAGTTAGGCGCTGAGTTCGAGTATCTGAGTTCGAACTCATATTCTATGCACTACAGAATAAAGTAATTTTTGACGGATGTTTTTAATGTATGAATACAGAACTGGTGATGAGTTCAGTGCTGAGTTTTTCCAAAAACTCAGCTCCGAACTCAGCGCGCTGATTTCTCACAGTTGAAATGAAGTTAACAGTGAACACGTAAAGAACTGACCAATAAAAAAAACTCGAAAAGAAAGAGGAGCCCTGCGTATGTATTGTGTTGACAGGAAAAGGAAATAACGGGCGAAACAGGTAAACGATATGTACAGGTAGACTATAAATCTGGCGAACGAAAACATGTGGAAAGTCATTTAAAGATCATGTTACGCATATTCATTTTATAATGTGACATGAACCGCCCTTTCTCAACGGCGAATGTAATCTTTCAGTTCGACTAGAGAAGCAGGTATCTCATTTCGTATTTTTAATATTTATTTTATCGGATTGGTATATAAACTAACAGCTGTGTCCACTGTTCCATCATCGCTACTTCTGCAAAGTTATGGAAAGCGTCGATGTATTTCAACACCCCAGCAGAAACGGCCTTATCGAGAAACTCAGGATATCCTACAAGAGCTTGAAGACGTACGTCGCGGAACAACTACGGTTGGAAGAAAACCAAGCAGTATGACAGAAGAAGAGGAAGAAAATGAATACGAAACTGATAACATCCTTGACGACGGGAGGAGTGCGTTCTTTGCATCTCTTAGATCTCCAAGCAATTATGTCCCGAAAAAGTGAGGACAGAAAATGAATTACCGATATGGTCTTCGGTTGTAGGTGGTACCGGACGAAAGAAGTTTCAGCAAACATTTGAAAAGCCATTGGCTATGTGTTATACTGGACTAAAGCTGTTTCAGCAAGCATAGCAAAGACAAATAAATTACGTAAAGCCTTAAGGATTTGGCAGTGGAAATATGACTTGAAATGAAATGTTTTAATACTGTAATACCTAGAAAGAGGTCGTTTTGTGAAGTGGTTAGAACGGACCGGGGTCTGTGCGAAGAAGAGGCGATTGCAAATGGAAAAGAATGTATGGGGACGACAACGGTGGAAGGGAGGGAAATTAGAAGGATTTAAATTTTAAATCCGTCAAATTGTACAGTAGAACCTGTTGTTGGTTTTGATAAGAAAGAAGAACACCATACAACAGAAGGAAGAAAGGTGGGAAGCGGACGGAATGTCCAAAAGATCTGTTGGAAAGAAGAAAGGAAACAGGAGTTGGAAAGAGGATACTGCGTGGAAACTAACCAGTTAGATGATGAGGAACAAGCAGTGGATGTAGAACTAGTGGTAATAAATGGTAATGATGTGGGTGATTTGGCATCTCGTGGTTTGCAGGAGGAAATACTGCATGGAAATGAGAGAAATCTTGTACCAAATGGTATGAAAGCAGTGGATATTAAGGGAGAAATTGTAAGAAGTTCTGATAAACGTAGGAAACATAGTTGTGATGATGGCGGGGTGACAACGTCTGTACCGTCTACAGATGTTTTGGAAGGTGGAACTGGAGGAAACCGGGAAAGGGGTGTGACCGGAAGATCGAAGGGATCGAAGAACAGGAAATGAAATGAATTTAACGAAACTGAGCATAAAAGAAGCGGGCCACAATGGGCTCAAATAGAGGCACTAATTTTAGCGAAGGCGTTGGTGAATCAGACGCAGCTGTTTATACAAACAGATAATACCATATGAACGGGAATAGCTAATTTCTGCACAGAAAAGTATGGATTGAAACGATCAGAGGCCTCCATCCGGGGCAAATGGGGCCCATTTTCTCTTGACTGTCAGCTTTGGAATGCTTGTTACAAGTAGGTGCTGCAATTGAACTGTACCGGTAATATGCAAAGGGATAGTTTGTTGGAGCAGTGGCATGATATTTGTCGAAGTTCTCGACTTCGATATAGCACGTTCGCATGAAACAGAATGACGAGGAGTGGGATGACGTTGGAAGGGATGACGGTGATGCGGGATGACGGTGATGCGGGATGAAGTAGTATGAAGGGGAAACGGGATGATGGTATAACAGATAAGTTTGATGATGGGGAAACCAGGATGACGGTATAAGAGATAAGCGGAATGACGGTGCAAAATGTCGAAAAGAAGAGGTGCAGAGACGAACACACGCAGAAAGAGCGGGATATAATAGGTGAGGACGCAGAGAGGCGAGAAGGATGACGCCGAAGAGAAGGGTAGAAAAGGACGGGGTTGAAAGATGAGTACGGTTAAATGATGATATGTTGATAATATGGCAGTAGATGAAGGAGGTACAAGAAAAGGAGAAGAAATAAAAACTACAAGTGACAGGTTAGGTATGTATAAGGGTGATATAAAGTGTCAAGTTATGCAGTGTAAAGTGAAATACAGTACACTGCATTTTCCGAATTCCGAATTATTTATTATTCAAATAGCGGATGATTTAATTTCCGATACACTTGTTTCAATTTATTTCGATTTTATAGAATCTACTGTAGTTATTTAGCCACTTACTAACAGTAGGATTCTATTATATGTGTATCCACGTCTTGATTCCAGTTCGAATTATGTCGAATACATTAAGCATACCGCACCTTGTCAAAGTTGAAAAAAAGGAGTGATAAAGACGGATACATTTGAGACATTGATTATATTTCAGAAATAGTATCTCAACGGGTAATTTATTACCAACAAGGAGGAGGGAAACCCGATCCTGAAGCCGCCTGAGACCGAGTAACACCCGGACCAAAGAGCAATGGTAATCTAGCGATTGGTTGAGGGCTTCAACCAAAAGGAAGTCGCCAGGAGACATTAGCGTGCCCCAGGATCAACTAGAACGCAAATATACCCAACCATATGAGGGATATTGATCAACCGTGCCGAGAAAGACCAGTAGACCGACCACACTCTGTTTCGAACCGAACCACAGTAGATATCCGTAATTGCATACCACGAAAAGAGCCCGCTGATCCTATTCCAATTTTTATCGAATTTGAAGTGTTTTATTAACTTGCTATTTACCGTAACATATCTAATCGTTATAAGTATTATTATCATTATTTTTATACATTTTATTGTTCGTCTCTAAAACCCATTTAATAAAGTTGCCTTGTTTGTTTGACAGATTCGACAATACTTTTCAAAGTCGACGTCGAAAAGAGAAGGAAAATAATCCTGGAATAGGTACAAGTTTTAAATGTATCGAAGACGAGGAATTACTGGGTAAAATACCGAAGATTGGTGATGTATACGAGACCGGCGGAGTAAGGATTGAACGTGTTAGGTCTTTTAGTCTCGAACTGGAAGAAGCCAATCGAAGTCCAGGCGGTGTGAAGAAATATGACCGTAATGATAATGGTGTTGGAAAAGAGCTGTAATTTGACTCGACACCGTCAAGTAATTATAATTCTGGGAGGAACAGTATACGACGAAGTTCAGGTGATGCTGACAACGCAACTAAAGAGTGAGATGAGGATGTTCTTTTGCGTAATGGCACTTCAGAAGCTCGTGGACCACGAACAGAGACCCGGTAGCGTCTTCTAAACTTGCGGGATCTAGCTAATCTGGGGAACGTGACGCCGGATGTGACATACGAGAGAAATCCATTCGGTATTAAGGCAATCAAGAGAAGGGAAACCCAGAAACGGGAGAACAAAAATGTTGCGCAACAAACTATGGAAGTCATCCGAACGGAATTAAAGCGAACGAATGACATCATGTCGTCATCAAATAATGATGAAGCTCGGGAAACCTAACTGGAAAGAAGCTACATGGATCTACGTTTTCTACCTGTAGACTCTAACGGTTATAGTAAAGCATTAAAAACATATCTGACGAAATAAAATAATTCTGATCCTGTTTGTGTGGCTGATGACAATTTTAAAAGCAGTTGTTATGGTCATACGAAAACCTGTGCGTTGGTATGTGTAGCGTGATATGTGGCAATGTGGTGAAATGTGTATACACTTCAAAATACATTTTATGGTAAAAACTTTAGATAAAAACAACCGCCGTCCGAAAAATTGTGATGATTGTTTTTTAAAACAGACAGCCGGTCTGTATCACGGCTTTGGAAATTACCTCACTACTTGTATCAACTTTACCAGTAAACCGTACATGGTAAGAAAAATGGAGGCTGAGACAGTAAGAACAGAGCATGGCTTCTGATGGTAGTGATGCACAAGAAGCATTTGGTGATATGACACGCATGAGAAATAAACGCCATTTTGATCTGTAAATGGTTATGTCGGCGTTAAAACAGGATCACACTGTTATTATCGGAATTATGGAACTTTTAAACGGTACGGATAGTGAAAGGGAAGATGGTGTAAGCGTGTATGGCGGACATGTTGTTGGATCGAATATTTTCGACGTGGTGTTTCCTCATGGATGAAAGACTATGTTCATTGAAACCTTACAAGCCCTGATTACGTATTGAAACGTCTTTTCTCAACTCCGAGGGTATTATACTACATATTACGAATTGATTTAATGCGCCACCGTTCTGGTTTTTGGAAAAAGCGTGTGAATGGTATTGATTACAAATGCATACCGACGGATATGAAAATATTTTTGGCTTTACTCATTTTATGCACAGGAACAGCAGTTGACAACTTGGGTGATTGAGTGTATATGGCCGAAGAAACCATACGGCAGTACTTTACAAAATTCTGTATACTATACAGAATTTTTATCGAGATGTATGGAGGAAGGGTTTACAATTGGTTCCATACAAAGGAGGACGTGTCGGGCATTTTTGAGGCTTATACCTATATTGGTTTTCCTGGTTGCATTGAAGCAGTGGACTGCATGAAATATGCGTGGAAGAATTGCCCAGGTACTACGAAAGGTCAATACCTAAACTAATGGGTTTCAAAAAGCGAAACCGTACAGTTTGAAGGGTGGTGCGATCATGATCTGTATTGTTGGTAGTGGATCTCTGGTAAGCCACGGACAAATAATGATTTAAATGTCCTGGCGAGATCACCGTTGGTCACTAGTATATTTAACGAGGCATTTGACATAATGGTACCGGACTTTTATAAGATAACGGAGGAAGGAGGGGTCATCATATGTTATGTTTCCTTGCCGATGTAATATATCCCCATTGGCCTTTCTTTGCCCACCCAATAACCGGATCAAACAAACAGGAAGAAACAGATTATTCATTTCTACAGGAATCCGTCAGAAATGATGTTGAGAGACTATTCGGTATAATATAATCGAGATTTGAAATATTACGCCGTGAAAACCGTCGGTGGGAGTTAGAAGAAACAATTCGAATTTCAAATGCTTGCATTATTTTGGATAATGTGATCATTCGTCTTCAAAAGTTCGAGACCCTCGAATTACATGGGCCTAATTTATTTGACGTAGATGTAGTAATGGAATTTGAAAACCTTGAAATGGATTTATAAGCAAACGAGTGGCAGCACAATACTTCTAGAACCGATTTGGATAACACTAAACCAGATAAGAATCTGGCCTACAGGAATATGATCAGGGACATGCGTGATACTGATCAAGACAACCATTTCAAATTACAGTCTGATATTGTGATGCGTAACCAAACGGAATGATAATAGCAATTGTGATTCTGTCTTGCATATCTTGTGATGCGTAACCAAATGGAATAACAATAAAAATTGTGATGCTTTTGTAAAAAATAATCTGGGAATGGAGCAGTTGTAATGACATAGAAAAAATTAAGTAACACTGACAATGTTATTACCAAAGAAGCGAGCAATTAGTTAACGGATGGAAACTCATGTTTGGCTTTAAGTGCTCTAAAAAAGTACCAAACGGTTAGAAAAAAGTACAGAAACAAGAACATATTTAAATTATATGGCAGGTAATTTGAAAAATGACGATTGTTTTATATATTTACATATCAAAACATGTACAGACTTATGAATGTTGATCGTTTAGCTACCGCCAACTGTTGCTGCTTTTTATGTGTCAGAAACATCAGTTCTGTGAAATGAAAATGGTTTGAAGCGTGTTGATGTAATTAAAAGGGAACGAGAAAAAACTTGACATGACTCTTCATTTCATATCTGTGTTATTCAACATAGTATGCTGTGATAATTCATAGCCAATCGGATGAAACACTGAGAGTCTAGTTGGGTTTATTGTAACGTGCACATCGGTGAATTATGTATAAAAAAGACCAGAACGAGCATATGGGTGAATTTGGTATAGTGAAGACAAAAAAGTATACTAAACGGTTAAAAACAATAAAAACATCATGTTGTATTTCACATTACAGTGCTTATACATTATGAGTCAAGTTCTCTACATATCAATCGGATAAAATTAATAATGTACGATTTGATACATTAATACGTGCATATGGATGAATAAACTGTAATAAAGATAGGAAAATGTTATAGTGAAAACAAAAAATGGGGATGTTGCATTTCATATTACAGTTCGTATACATTATGTGTTGCGTGCTTTACATACCAATCGGATAAAATTAATAATGTATGACTTGATACATTACTACGTGTAAATGGATGAATTAACTGTAATAAAGATGGAAAAATGTTATGGTTAAAAACAAAAGAAAAAAGATGGATGTTTCATTTCATATTACAGTGCTTATACATTATGTGTTGCGTGCTTTACATGACAATCGGATAAAAGTAACATGGTACGGTTTTTCACATTACTACGTGCAAATGAATGAATTTAGTCTATCATAGTTGAAAAAATGTTATGGTTAAAAACAAAAATGGAAACGTTATGTTCCATTTCATATGAGAATAGTTATACAGTATGAGTTTCGTGCTTTACATACCAATCGGATAGAAGTAACATGGTACGATTTGATACATTACTACGTGAACATAGTGGGTTCTTGATTAACTCAGCCCCTGATCCACTTCACAAGACTAGAATTACCCACACTAATATCATCTCTACAAAATAGTATTCCCAACTTCTCTACACGTATACCGTAATATACAACTAGGTACCCACCTACGATACAGTAGACAGTTAGGTCGATGCTACCCTAAGATACGATATCTACACGTGGGCATCCTTGGCTTACAACCTAAGCTTCTGCTGACAAACATGGATCAGTGCCCTAGATTCGCTCATGACATTCTTTCCTCCTATATGAATTCCATCAGCACCATTCATTTCCTTCTCTCTCCTCCCTTTCCTTACTTTTAATAACTAGAATATACCACCCGCTTACTGTCGTCATCGTATGAGTATTGGTACTCTAACACCTTAAAAGTAGTCACCTTTTTATTTGTATTGATACGAATAGCTCAACGTGTCATTAGCACAGTTACTCCGCACAGACCTCTGTCCGTCTTTTGCACTTTCTCTGACTTTCTCTGACCTTCTCTTTGCGCTCCCTTTCTCCCTCAATCATCATCACTCTCGCAGAACCGCACGACCTCGTTAAGCCCATACCAACTGCAACTCGCCTCCCTACAGTATCGACTATCCTGCACACTTCACGCGTACAGTACCTGCCACCTTTACGTGTGATTCCTCGGTAACTGCATCCACCATCGGAAACGATCATACCGTTCCCGGGCAGCACCCAAAAATCCACATCCAAACTACACGACCGGACACCGCTCAATTCCACACGTGGCTGTATTCCGATCACCTGGTGCCAATTGTAGTCACCAATAAGACAGCCTTCTCGCCAATTCCAGTTTCCTTCAACAGTTCTATTTGTTATAGGCATAAATAATAGCTGAAAAAACATTTTGATCGTCGTGCTTTGAATACCAGTCTGTTGAATGTTACGTGGTACGATTTGATACTACTACGTTCATGTTTGGGAATTCTATGTAGTATAGAGGAAATTAATAGCAGATGGGAAGAAAAAAATAAAAGCGTAATGTTTCCTTTCAAATCATAGTGGCTACACATTTTGAGTGTCGTGCATCGAATACCAGTTGGTTGAAAGTGACATGGAAAATTTTTCTATAGTATTACATGCATATGGGTGAGTTCGGTATGATAAAGACCTCAATTAATTTGGTTGTAAAAACAATAAAAGTAACGTATACTATATCCTGTTGTGGAGTATCGCTACATTTCGCAAGAAACATAGAAAAATTAATCTTTTACAACAATTAAAATTATGGAACATTGTATATGTAACATTTCATTGTTATTAGTTAAGTACACTCTTAACAATTGTATTGTGTTAATCAACATACATAAAACATATAGACTTACATGAACATATACAATTGCGTGAGACCATAACCAGACGTATGACCTATTGAGAAAAATTGTTCCCGTAATCTTATGTGTATAACATAATTATAAGATGACCAAGTGCGTTCGTTGCTTTTTCACATAGCAGCATACGACGGTCCGCAGATATTCCCGTCGGTAATATATACATTACTATTACAAACATAAATTTTATTATTGAGAAAGTATTTACATTACATATGCAAACATATACATTATTATTGCAAAAGTTTTTTGAATTACTTTTTACATACGGTTTCATACGGTTTCTTCGCTATACTCATGTCATGATTTCATATTATAACCGACCAAGGCAAAGAATACTAAGAAATATGTTTTCGTACTACACCTAATAACTCAAAATTATTTGATTTGCATACCCACAAGACTCTACGCGTTTCAACTGACTGTATCATCCTTCTTTCATTATTATCTAAACCGGTGCTAGCATACATAGTACATGCTCATGAAAGTTAACAAAAACATGATACTTTATTCAAATGTATACTTTAAAAAGTATAGAATGCAAATCTATATCACATTAATCTTCATTAAAATAAATAATCAGCAATTACGGTACCGTATCATAAATTCCTGTATCATTAGAACTACCTGCTTGCTGGTTTCGCCCAGGAAGTGTCGCCTCTACATTGAAATATCTAAGAAACTGGGTGCTGGATTCCACAGCAGTGATTAAATCATTACTTAGATTATTGGTAAACACTCCAGTTCTTCCACCTATATAAAGCACCTTGTGTGCACTTTTCGCATTTCTTCTTTTTAAGTATCTACCAAGAATACCGATTGGTTTAATAATAATTATGTTGCCGCTTCCCGCACTCTTGCAGCTGTCAACTTCTTAGTCAATCTCTGTATCTCGACAGTATCTTTGGCTTTTTTTTGCGTTGTCCCGTACCTCCTGTTAATATTCAGTAAGCCTACTTGCTTTTTCTTGCACAACTACATTGATATCTTTCAATTCTTTAACCAACACGGAATTAACATCGGCGTTACGTATCCAGTCAATAACTTACCTGACAAAGTCGCTCGCACGATCAAGAAAGATGTAGTTTGTTGTTCCCATAAGATCAACATCTGCGTAGACAACCGTCCCATGCCACCCACTGCTATCATTGAAAAACTCGTCGCGATTATCTTCAAATTCTATATCCTGTTCACCCGTCCCATTGTCCTCATTACCCAATAATACATCCGGCAGGTCGGGCTGAACTTGTATGTATCCATATTTAAATAGAGTTTCTATAACTCTATCTCTGCAATCGTCCATCGTGGCCTCCTCCACATCCCGGATCGGTATTGGAATTTCAGGGAACACACGTACTTTCCAGTAGATTATTTTGCGGTTGGAAAAGTTGTAATCACGCTCCTCAGCTTTCCGTATATAAACCAGTTAGCCTTCCTCCCAATCATAATGGATAAAGGGATGCACCAATTGTCTTCTCAACTTCTCCCGGTCAACTTCACTTGAAGTCCCGATTGCTAAGAGTACTTTCTACAGGTCGTAACCACTGTTATGAAATGACTCTACTAAAAACGGATCGGTATAAAAACTCTACAATTGAACTGGTAACGGTTTCATTATCCCGTACGCATCACTGGCAGTTATACGAGGATCCCCTTGTTTACACATCGCAAACCGTACCTGCAAGAATGTTTAAAGGTTCCTATAAATAGTTCGGGCGCCTCTATGGTCACGACCTGGACAAAAACGGCATAGTACATTTCATTCCCATTTCTAAAATCAGCAAGATGATGCACCGGAAGCAGAGGTGAAGGTGGGACACTATGAATAGATGGTTCCATTCTGACAACGGATGTGATATGAATGCAGGGAAAATTGAATACACAAAAAAAGTCTTTCGACCTTCCGTTAGCGGTCCATTAGCTGACCTCCGGAGAACATGGACCTGCGAATGGTTGAATGGTTCATGCAGGTCTGTTTAACCACTCGGCCAACCCATCACTCGAGGAGATGATGAAAAACATCAAAGCTACAAATAATATATTTTAAAGTCCCCCAGCTCAAGACATGTACCG
>JAULBU010017367.1:0-42453 GCA_032358235.1 Odonthalia washingtoniensis | reverse complement strand
TAGTAACGACCTTTCATTGAAAACAAAATCAAAAACCATCCATCTACTTCACTGCAATCATACAACAGGAACATCTGCAACTTTCACCCTCCAACTTCATCAATACGACCTTTTCTTTCAACAATATCATCAACTACCACCAACTTTCAACCTCCAACGTCACCAATACGACATTTAATTTCAACAATATCATCAACTACCACCAATACCACAAATAATAAGATGCAAGGACTACTGAAATTAGATGAGGTTTGTTTTCGCGAAGCACAACATGTGCAGGATTCAAGTTAGAAAAACAACAGGGGAACGGGGGATGAAATCAGGGGATTCCGTACGCTTTCACGGGATATGCAATGGTACACTGGTAATGTGTGGTGTGGCCGCACTCAGCGGTGCAGGGGAGGCAAGTACGGATGGACTGCAGCAGCACTTAAATGGGACCCCTCTCATCAAAACAATGAAGGAGGACCATGTTTTTATAACAAACGTTTGCATTGTTTCCCAGGAGAAGGAAATTAAGTATCCTTCCAAGACTTTCCCAAGTTTGCTGCTCCAAGACTTCTGGTCAGACAAGTAAAACATCTCAGGCTGATGATGAACAGATAGATACACAATCTTGTACGGAAATCGTTGTCCGTGAGTTCAACTTGGAAGAATATAAAGATATGGATATATGGGTGACCATATTTCAAATAACTGATGTCCACACCCCTCTTCGTGAGATACATAGTGATCATCGAAATGACATCATGGATTCTATAAAGAAGCAAGGATTGTTGTCACCTAAAATGATATTAACAGTGACCAACAATCCTAGCAAGAAGAAAGGGGTGGAGAAGTTCGAAGAGTTGACCGAGATGAAGAATGGAAAAAGGCACCTGAAGTCTGGATTCACGATGGACATGGTTGATGGAAGGCATCTAGAATACTGGTTTCGTAAACTGGTTGCAGACAGAAGCACCCAGTACGCTTGGGCACGCAATCATTTACGGATCTGTGCATTACGCCGAAAAGATGGTATTCCTTTGAACGCTTGGGAAATAATTAACGACAGCCGTACAAACAACCCAACATCTGAAATTGTGAAAGCAGATTCTGATTTTGTGGATACCGTTCAAAGAATCATCAACTACTCCGTTAGTTTAGAATCACAATATAACGTTCCATTCCGCGATGTGCGGATTACCGATATCATTACCGATCTGACGAGAGCTAATTTTCTTCGAGGTATAAGTCGAACTCATTATGAACGTTGTGCGAGTGACCAAGTTCTTTCTTAAAGATGCATTAATAATTGGTATTATCAAGCCGTTCATGGAAGTTGATGGATTCAAGACAAAGGGTGCGTTAAGTTTGGCTCATGTCAATGATGCAACATTAATGGCGGCTGAACTGGCCTATTTTCCGTGCATGTTGTCATCGACTAATGAGTACATCACCAATCCCGAAAGACCATCACCGTTTAATGCGTCAGAGTTCTAAAAAGCATGCGTCATCTTTCTGAATGGTATCAGCGACGTATTGCAAGACATCACGACTGATGTCATGTCGTTGGACGAATTCATGCTTATGGGTGTAGAACATCGGAAGGGTGCTCAAATGGAAATCGGGCGTCTGTTTACAACGCAGATGAAATTTTTGAGCCATTCCAAGAATAAGAAGAAAAGGGGAGCTAAAGGGAATTTAAACGAGAAAATAATTGATTCCGCTTTGTCAAAAGTGCGGAAGCATTAAAACCTGGTAAAAAGTAAGTCTGGAAATACTTCAACGTCTGTAAAATTGGGAAAGGATGTTCATGTACCACAGACAACAGCAAGAACTAGGGCTAAGGCGAAAGCTCTTTTTAGAGCTGTAAAATTAATTGTCTTAACAGACAATGGAGATGATAATGGAAGAGATGATGGAATTGTTGATGAGAGTGGAACAAAAGCTAGCGGTCAAGGATCACCAATACCGAAGAAAAGGAAGATAGGGAACAGAGTTCAAAGACGAAAAAACCGAATACCGCAGGAAGAGAAACAAAAGAAACGGAAAGTGGAGAGGACCATCGTAAATTTAAAGATGACCTCCCACAAGCACCCCCTGGTAGGTTATCCGACGCCTACATTTCAAGAGAAAATCACGGAAGCTCGATTTATTGCCAACGCTAGACGCCCTCCAGGCTTGCGTGCTTCTTCTTTACGTGCTGCAATTGATGATGACGCAGCGCATGGTGATGTTATTCACAAACTGGCCTGTTTATTGGTACCACGCAACCATCGTGCGGAAAACGTTTTCAGCAGTGAGGATATGTTGTTTCTTAGATAAATGGAGTGGTTATGGGGGACATATCGTCAGTTTACGGAGACATTCATAACAAGAGACGACAATGAATATTGGAATAGGGCTTAAAACTAAAGGAACGAAGGGTACGGGGAAGCATATTTCGGGAGGACGGGCACAGCTTTGTGGGCCGATGGATACTGTCTTATGCCAGTTATGGCGGATCCATGCGCAGTTTCCAGCCACATATTGGAAAAAATGAAAATCTCGGACTCCTTCCCCAAAGAATCGTTTGAATATCTGCATCAATTTGTGGAGGAGACCTTTCTAGGAGAGGAACACCTTCGAAATGAAGCTAACCGCAACTTATGGAGTCCTATAGTTAATTTTTCTGTTAAAAAAGATGCCTAGCAGGACCGAGATGCCGGTATCGGCCGTTACTCGTCAACTCTGGAACTACTGACAGGACACATGGAAAATGATGAATCTCGAGTATGATCTGTTAGAAGACGTGCTGCATTAGATTTATGGCTCTGCTTCCTGGCCACGTTTGTGGGATTAGATGGTAGCAATTTAGGCTCAGGTAATGCTCTAATTCTAGTAACTGGTGGACGTTACCTTCTGACGGGTAAGAATTGTCCTGCCCAGGCTGGACACAACGATTTTTTGGTGAAGGATGTTAGCAATCCTGGATTCTTTATAATGATTACTGGAAAGGACTGTTGTAGGCTTAATATATGCGCTTCCTCTCATAACTTCGTCACCCATGATGCAGAAAGTCGTTCTAGAGTCGCGAAAGCGTTGAGACTGGAACCACTTGAAATTCCTCCATATTCAGTGTTCGTTGGACATGGACATGTCCAACATGGAGGTGCACAGTTCAATGGTAGTCATTGCTTGCGGTACCACATGTACGTTATACCAACATACTCCCAATTGGGTGATGCTATTTCTTTCGCTTATGATGCTAGTTTTAATTTGATGGAGAGTGACAAAGAATCAGAAGATGAGACAATTGAGACAGGATGAGGCAGAGGACGACAAAGGTGGACTGGGCAAAGGAAGAAGTTGGAAGTTTGGAAGCAATGTTGATTGTACCCTTGAGACACCTTTATTACCGGAACATGACTCTTGATAACACATAACCGTATATCACATTTCAAAATATATTCATTTTTTTAAAGTATTTGTAAACTGTTTTTTTCTAATTGCAGAAATTAGTCTGAATTAATCCGAATTAATACAATTATATGAATTGGTATTCATGTTCCTAGTCAAGAAGAACACTTACTACCGAATGAGTCGGGAAGTAGCCTACTTGAACTAATTACCATATACGGAACGACTCGATTCCGAATCCCCTGAAATTGCTGTTTAACAGCAAGTTTCTCCGAGTATTAAGTCGATACTCGGAGAAGGTGCAGGGGGAAAGCATAGAAAACGTAGATGATTCAACCATTATGGCTGAACCATCTACGTTTTCTATACAACGTCTATCCGATTTGTGGCTGACTCAGCCTCAGAGTTACTCGGAGTCAGCCACAAATTGGAAATGATGTTTCATTTTTGGCTGATATAAGTTATATCAGTCACGAATTGTATCATACAGTTATGATAGCTTGAAGTTATATCAATGATATAGTAGTACCCGTTATATTTGTGGCTGGCAGCCACAAATATGACGAGTACTACTTGGGTTTAAAATTTGTAAAAAAAATTAATATAAATTTTCAGTCCATGTGGATGAAAATTTTTTAATTTTTTTACTGAATTTAGTAGAGTACGTTTTTCTTACACGTTTATTAAAAGAAAAATTTTCTCACTTTTTTCCTGAATTTAGTACAGTACATTTTTCTTACACGTTTCTTAAAGGAAAATTTTTCTCACCATCCACATGGATGGACTGAAAATGTAAAAAATTATCCAATAATTTTTATGATAAAACATTACTCGATAATTTTTTGAAATTTTTCCCCATCCAGGTGGATGGAGAGAAAACCATTTTCCCAGAATGTTTTGCAGTGCTAATTTCTTACACTTTTCTTAATATATATAATATATATTAAGAAACGTGTATGTTTTATTTATTTTCCCATTACATGTCCAAAACAATTTCATTATAGTCATCATGACTATAACATGATGTTATGAACGGATCAAAAATGGATATAATTATACAATAATTTTTTATTTAAATAATTATTGAATTATTTCAATTTTGACCCAGGTTGATGGTCTCGTGTTTTATACGTCGGCTCATTTAATATCAGTCTATTCCAATACAATAGAACGTGCGGAGACTACTACCACTACAATCAGTTCACAATTTTACGCTTACGAAACACATTGCAGAATTCATTTATACCATTGTCCACTCCTTCAATTAATTACATCCGTCACACCCGTTCCATGTTCCCTTTCCCCAGCGCAACCAATATCGTAATTCATCTCCCAACATGTTCTTCGCTAATCTTCAGCACATTGTACCCGTTACCGAAGGACACATCTACATAAATAAATATAAAGTACATCCATGGAACCCATCAGAAACGATTCACCACCAACCCCGAACCAAGTGTCATCCAACAGCATGAAGAAGAAAAATCTCAACCTTGACCTTCTCCTTTCACTGGTATCAGTGGTTGAAACTGAATAATTCAAGGAAAAGTTATCGGTCTCGCTCCTAGATTGCACACAGTTTTTCAAATGAGTGTTACACAACGCCAATACCGATGTGGCTAAAAAGGTCTTGTACATAGTAACGGAGAGATTTTCATGGAACGATGTTTCAAATGCTCAAGAAGAAAGTCAGCCCATCCGCTAAAACGGCAAATCAAAGGGAGACCACTTTTTTTGTATGTACAGGAAAGCAACAAACATGACAAATCCTTCGTTCAGCTTTGGCTGTTATAATGTTTCCAAATAGCGTTCAACGATCTCAACATTTCCGTCCGTTTTGTGAATTGTGCAAGTCAACATCACATGATTTTAGGTCCAGTGGCAGTTTAAGTGCGGAAGAACCCATACCTCGACTTTCTTGATGACTCAACCAACAACCTTCGAATGCATCCTTACATTCCATTCCCTCTGCTTCGTTTCAAAAACATCGAAACACGCAGACTATAATCAACGAGTTCATGTAAGGTCTCTTTCAACAAATGCTACAAGAATTTGTACTTGTGTGCAAAAGTTGATGAAGGAGTGGTTGTTGCTATATATGAAATGTGGATTCAAAAATTTGGCTAAAGCAATATGTCCGTACATATTCTTCGATACGGGAAAAGGCCAGTACTCCAGCTCGGCAGACGGGGCTAATAATGGATTCGCTCCCATTTAGTAGAGACTCTCATTTTTACGGGACCAAGTGGTACACTTTTCGTCTAAGAGCGTCGATAAAGAGGCGTGGTCTCGATAACAAGTTGAAAATGAATCATTGCGTTATATATCAGGTTCTTTATTTTCCTCTTTATCGGATTTGTTGTTGAACAATACATTTTATGAGCTTGATGACAAGAGGTTAATGCAATGGGAGGCTTTTCAACAATTCTTCAAAAAATGATATGCAACCGGATGATCCATCCTTCAGAGATGCGTTGAGCACATCTCAAGGAATTTCTTCTTTAAATATTCCCATATTCTTTTCTACATTACCTGATTTTTTAGCAGAGAATATTCATTAACGTTACCAATACTTCCCGGTAAATAAATCGATGTACCAAGTGGAAACAAAAGTACTACATACGAATCCAATGGCCATGGTCATAATGACGCATCAGAAAAACGTAAATGTGCATGAGGTCCCGAACAGGATTAAGATAAGAAAATGAAATCAGAAGCAGCTGGAACTAGTTCCAAATCAACCACAACGCAGGCAAGAAACGATGATCTTGACAATGAAGAAATAGAGGATAAGGGTCTGTATATGGTGAACCCTGCTCATTCATTGGATTTTGGAGCAGCGGATTTCCAAGCAATGGATGTTTTAATTAAGAGTAAGGAAACCGTATGTACAATATATGATGAAGACTTCATAGATATTGTAGAGACACACGAAATTGGGGTAGGTGTTTCACTAAAGGCTATGGCCAATCTATTCCTCACAGATACTCCGCACAATACAAGAAGGGAGCAGGGTCAGGAAAATTCAGAGCACGACATTTTCAGAACAACATACATCAAGAAGATGGTTCAGCTGATAAAGACAGTCATTGAACCAGGTGCGCATGATCACATAATATGCAGTACATTTCAATTCAATCCTTGGTATCGATGATGACGATGACGATGACGATGAAGATGAAGATGACGATGACGATGACGATGACGATGACGATGACGATGACGATGACGATGATGATGATGATGATGACGATGATGACGATGACGATGACGATGACGGAGATGACGATGACGATGACGGTGACGGTGACGGTGACGGTGACGGTGACGGTGACGGTGACGGTGACGGTGACGGTGACGGTGACGGTGACGTTGATGGTGATGGTGACGGTGACGGTGACGGTGACGTTGATGGTGATGGTGATGACGGTGATGAGTCTTCAAAGTATTAAAAATCTTTCAGTGTGGAGAGGAAACCCTTAATTTGTGTCAGATCCCCTAGTAAATATGGATTTGATCCCAGGATTCGGAGAGTGGCTCATGTATCGGTGACGGAGACTTCAATTCACTTCTGGCATACGGGTATGGATAACATCGAATTTTATAATACGACAGACTATACAAAATTTCAGGGAAATTGCTAGCAACCACCAAGGCTGGACCAATTCAATGAACAGCATACCACGCATTCCTCACCTTGAAGTAATTTTCAGGAATAGTAATTCAAGAACGGTTACAAGGGGGAGAAGACCTATGCTTTGCCCAGAGCAGGAAAAGGTGTCATGGATGATGGAATTGGTTTCAAAATTCTCCCAGGCTGGCGATAAAGTTATCGATTTCGGTTCAGGGACATTATCTGTTGCTGGGGCTTGTTTGTTAGAGCCAAAACAACGCCGTTCCATCACTTGCGAAAAGAATTCGTCTCGCGTGGATCAGTCCAGATTATGTTTGGTGGGGGTTTATGCACGTCATTTACTGAATCCAGAATCGGATTTGACAGCTGATACCAAAGTTACAAGAGCAGCAGAGAGATTTTTAACGGCAATGGATGAATTAAAGGCAAGGAAGAGGGTTTATATCTGGGAGACACCAAGTTGCCTCTTGCATGTTCAAACTCTTTCAGACTACATTCTGGACTACTTTGGAACAATCTACAACGACTATAAAATTGTCAAAAATTGCAAGAATGTACCAATATCCCAATGGGATGGGAAGTACGTTTCGATGTTTCACAGATTGGATCCGAGGTGCTTTCTTGGTTGCGAGGCTGGTGCTCTGTGTGTTTAAGTACTAAAATCAAGAATGAGACACCGCGAAGCCGATGTCAGTGTTTTCAGTGAGAGGATTCTCGGACCTCATGAACCCATCGGTTTCTACTACGGAGCTCTTCTGTACAAAGATTTTTGTAAACAAGGTGAGCTCGCAAAAACATATGGTAAGGACCTCCTGGAGGTAACGGTTGAAGACTTTGGTAAATGGGCAGCGGAGATCGACGTAAAAGCGACAGACTAGAAACGCGTTCAGCATTCCGTTTGGGTTGTACCCCCGCACTTCTGTGTAATGCGGTACAATAAAGAAAGTCGTTATTTACCGCGTAATTTGGACATTCAAAAGGCTAAAAATAGGGACATAAAACCAAGAACACCAAATGGTCATGGAAGGTGTTTTCAAAACCTAAAACAGCAACATCCTATTCCAACTATAGGATGATGGGCATTATGCCTTTAAGGAACATAGCTGTTGGTGAAGTACTCTACTTGGACTATGGTCCTGATCATTTTTCACAGTACGCAAAAGACAGATTGTACCAGCCAAAGTAGATTGGACGTACTCCAAATGTTTATTTCAGTAACAGTACATTCTCCCTCATCTTTTCAAAAACATTTTCTATAAAATCAGATTTTTCATTTTTTCCATTTCACCATAGTGAGATTTTTTTGTCATTTTACTTCTTTGTTATTCATGTAATGTCTTTCTAAAAACTACTGCAGTAGTTTTAAGTTTAGTTTATTACACATTTTATTGAAATTTTACGTTTTACAGTGTGTCACATAAATACTATTTCGTTTCTTTTCAAAGCCCACACCCTTTCTTCGCATTTCCCTCGTAAGGTTTATGAAATTAAAAAACTTTTGGCCCATACCGTCACCTTTTAAGATAATATGCAGTTTTTGGCACAAATTGCACATTACGTGGTCTACTACAGATGTTTCATACCGAAATCTCCATTTGGGCCTCATAAACCCAGTTCAGACATAGAATACATTGGATACTCCACCTCGTTAAGGTCAAGATCCCTTTCCGAAGACAGACGTAACCAGGGGAAGAATGATGAAGAGCGTCAATACCAAGTTCACTGCTTCTACCCCTTTCAATTTAGGCTACATGTACGAAAGAAGAAGGTAAAAGGACTCATTTACTGCTGTTTCAATTTACTTTCCTTCAAGATGAATAGGTGTACAAACGACCCATTTTTGGGTCGTTATGGACAATATATTGTCCATAGCGACGAAAACGGACAACTCCGAAAAATGAAAATTTTCGTTATGGACAATAAACTTTTCATTAAATAGTGGAGATATGGAGGCCCAGAAATCATCGAAAATTATTTTTTTAATATTGACAACAGGAAACCAATTACATAATTTCCTGCAATTTTTTGGCCTCCATATGGAGGAAAGTGGTTACATTGTTTCTCCGCTCATTACAGCGGTAGTAATAGTCCCACCCCTCCTCCGTGCGAAAAATCGAATATTTATTCTTTGCAACAAATCAAGGATCACAGCATTATATCACTTTCCCGGACATAATAACGCGGTCCTAGTACTGTTACATTACCATATTTACGTTCTTTCCTATTATTCCACTATCAGCATGGACGATTGAGAATCCACTCGAATAACACGACTTACCACAATTGTCATCATACCGTTGGAACAAGACTTTCTCCAAAAATTTCATATCACAGAAGTGATCAACACACATCACGTCAATTGAATAGAAACGCCGTACAACTTGATCATTACTACAGAAACTTCACACTCCATGTATTCTTCTGCACCAACAACTCCGACATGAATGTTATAATCAATTCCAACATTCTACATCCCATTCTAGAAAAGTTTTAAACTTTATTTTCAGCACGGAACTGAGCAACAACTCAACATGTTATCTTCAAGCTCTATTGGAAATTGTTCTACCTTTGAAAATTCAGCCCCAGACTCTTAATTTACACGATTCCTTCTGTTTTAATTTATTGATAATTCATCCAGTTCATCTCTCAAGGAAAACTTCAAGTATAGGAATGTCAACTTCAAGAACTATATCCATTGGTAGAGGTTCCATGAGGACCTGGTTTTCAAGGTCATAACGACACGTTTCGGAAGCAAGACGAATGGGAGAACTGAGCCTATGGAAAATCGGTATTTGAGTGTACACGAGCTAATTGTGACAAGGTTCTAGCAGAAATTAGTTCTCAGCAAGTGCATCAAAAATTCCGTACGTCTTCACAGTATATACATATGGTTGTAGAGATGAACGAACAATAAAAATGTTCACTGACTTGTTCACTGACAAATTCACTGAAAACTCCACTTCGAGTTAATTATTAGTTGGTCCAACATTCATCCACATCATCATCCAGTCAACTGGGAAAAGACGAACATGGAACCAACTCAACATGTCTATCCCAACAACTTTGTAATATCTCTTCTTATACCAACTGATTTCATTTGTCTCGGAGACAATGTCAAGAAAACATTGTATGGTGCGCAATAGAAATATTTGCAGCATGAAACATTTCACTGGTACTAGAATAAGGTTTGTTTGTTAAACTATTTCAAAGGCGTGGGCACGGCTAGCAGCATCAATCGATATCATCCAAGTCAGTAAAATGATGTTACCGTACATCTTCTACAACTCAGAAATATCTAGTTTCGAATATCTTTCTACTAAAACCATGATTTTTCTCCCGGTTCTCAAGAAGTAAAAATTATTGAAGACTATTAACCAGTGAATATTGAAGAAATGGTTTTCAAAAAATCCTCGAAAATAACGAATAAAATGGACACGGAATTTAGTTACATCGCATCTTCAAGTTTTACCAGTCTGTACTAAATATTCTGAAATCCTTTTTTGTTTTACGAGCCTGATCAGACAATGGAATCAACTCAGATATTGAAAGCGTTCTACTGTGATCAAAACTGATCGTAATTGCTACAATACTTTTATGACATACCCTGTCATCTCCCCTAGCATCTCAAGTTATTTTTACCAGATAGGAACACCATGGAAATTGTCTTAGACGTTGATTAGGAATTTTTACCTTCAGGGGAAACGGAAACCGTTAAAGGTAAGCGTACAATTTCACCATTTTTCGACCAATTTGATAGATATAAGAATACATCTAAGGTGTCGGGCAACAAAGAAACAAAAATACCCGTACACCAATCTTCGGGTATATCGACAGAATTTAAGGACGAATCTGATGTCGAATTGAGAGCTTCAGATGAGCTGATTCCAATGGAATTGAGAGCAATGGGAGTACTAAAATTAAGAATTCAGAATTACTGCTGCTGAAATGACTGCGATTTTGAGACCCTCACCAACACACATGAGGATATTATTGGTCAGACTCTACAAGATTATATGCAGGTAATTCTAACGGACTGTACTTACAACATTAGATATATTAAGGAACATCTAAATTCAGATCACGATCAGTTCAGGGAAGTAGACATGAGATATTTGGTACAATTCTCGGAAACGTTTTTGACGCCGGGGATCTATGTGCATATATTTTATTCGGCAATAAAATTTTCTTCCTGCTTTCAATACCTTAAGTAGAGGAAAGAATTAATCCTATTGGAAACTCGGAGGATGATGAAATTGAAAAAGAATACAAGGCTTAACTATGCATTTCTAGTATGGAAGAAACACCTCTCCATTTCACGAAGACAAATGTTTACTATGAATCAGATCCAAGAACATCCTCTGTCACGAAACTCTCCGTGGTTAAAGATGTAGTCCACTTCTAAAAGAATGGTACTACCATTGTTATAGAAGTGTTATATTTGTAGTTTATCCTTTTCAAAGTGTGATCCCATACTATAGTATGGTAATGCTTTTTTGACATACCCGTTCATGTCTCGGAACCTATCAAGGTATCCGTTCCAGATAATAGCACCATGAAAGTTGTCGTGGACTTCGACGAGGACATTTTGCCTTCAGAGGAAAGGAATATTGGTAATATTAAGCGTGAAAGTTCACCTTCTTCCGAACAATTAGATAGATATGAGAATATATCTAAGGTTGCTGGCAACACAGAAATAGCATTATCCCCAGAACAATCTTCGGATATACCGACAAAAGTTTATGAGGAATTTTATGTCGAACGAGCAGCTTCAGATGAGCTGACTTCAATGGGAATGAGAGCGATGGGAGTACTGAAAATAAGTATACAGAATTACTGCTGCTGCATTGGCCGTTAATTTCAGTCACCTACTGACACACATGAGGATACTGTGGGTCAGAATCTACAACATAATATGCACTTCATGCTAATAGACACTCCTTAGAAAATTTGATATATCACCGAATATAGAAATTCAGATCACGATCAGTTCACGGAGAACGATATGAAATATTTGGATCACTTTTGGGAAACTGTTTTGACCCTGGGAAGTCATTCCCAAATATATTGTCCGGAAATGCAATTTTCTTCCTCGGTTCAAGATAATAATTCGAAGAAGGAATTAATTTCATGGAAAACCTCGAAGATGATGAAATCGAAAAAGGATACGGGACTAAAATATGTGTTTTCAGTGGTTACAGTAAGCACTGAAAACACGTATTTCAGTCTTGTATCCTTTTCCAATTAGAGTAACTTTGCATCAGATACAAGGACACCCCGTCTCACGCATATCTCCGTGGTTGAATACGCAGTCCACTTCTGGAATAATGGAATGGTATGGGATCACGCTTTGAAAACGATAAAGTACAGTTGTTCTGCGTTCATTACTTCTATTCATCCCGGAATATGTAATGAAATGAACAAAATCCGAAGGGTGCCTATCAACGAAAAGGTATTCCATCCATCTCGAACCCAATCGTCTGGTCGAAGACAAATCCTCCGACCAGAGCAAAAGTCAAGACAGTGGATGATAACGGTGTATGCACACATTTTGGGAAGCCACTGAGAACAGTGGGTGTGATTTACCTGAAGAAGATGTTCCTACGAAAATGCAGCAACTCATGGACGTTGTCATCCCAGAGACACAAACAAGGAAGCAATCTATTCATATAACGTTTCGCAATCACATGAGTCTTTTCGAGTATAGTGTTGGAAATAGGTCTGGAAAACTGGTGACCGGTGCAACTGCTCGGCATGACAGACTTGTTGAGAAAATAAGAAAAAGCTTTTCAAGAAAAGAAGGTGGATAAGACTAAATGAAACAAGAGGAATTGGTGTCGATTGAAGCCTGCGATCACATACGAGAAGCAATAAAAAGCAACAACGTTGGGGGAAAACAGAACGCAACGGAAAATGATCCCATGCGGTCTAATACAGAAGAAGACAGTTCATATATTAAGGCATCTGCTCGGGAATTATTGATGATTTCCCGCAATGTGCTGAATAATAGGTACTGCGGATAATGCCATAGCAATGTAAGCGAAGGCTTTTGTGGCACCAAAAATATATGAAAAATTGATAAGAATAATGACACCATCGAGAATCGAACTCGTATGGCATCAATCAGCGGCACTATGATGCTGACTGAGCCACAGGCTCACCATCAGCGTCTTAATGGTAAGTCACCTAATTTGGTATTATAGTGCTCAAATTTGGGTAGCTTACACTTTTATGCGATTATTCTTGTTCGCAGTTATATGAGCGGCCGACGCTAGTCTCTGATATTGTATGATTTCTCGCCAAAGGCATAACAAAAAAAAGGTAAGTGACTAAATTTCAGAAGGCGATCGGCACGCGACACCGTTGAGAAAACTTCATCCGCGTTATCAACTCCCCCATCTGCAAGCGGTGGAAATTCAACTTCATCAAAACGATACTCTTTTCCTGCTAAGTCAATATCAACTTAAGGACTAACTGTAATAGCTAAGCGCTTGCTACGGTATACCGTGGCTGATGGAATCGGCCCTTACCCTAACGAAACACCTCAAAATATTATACCACCTGCATGTACTAATATGTGGTATAAACTGAAAAAGTGGTGTAGAGATGTAGTCACCATTGAAGAAATGCTACATCACCGAAGACACAATGTATCAGAATATACTGTCCATGCAGATCCGAGGGAGATTATAAGTGGTACCAAACGGATGAGAGCAATTAAGTTTTGACAGGAAGGACAGAGAATCGAAGAAAGTAGTAAGGATCAATTTTTTATATTATACGAAGACATTTATGAAGTCATCACTAATCCCGGATTTTCATCGTGCCCATGAATGTTCCTCATATGACCAAATACTAGCATTGAGGGAAATCGTTTGGATCTTGGCTACATACATGCAAGCAGGACATATGGAAATTAGTACAGGTAAAAAAGAACCGGAGTAATGGTCACATGCAAGAAAGGATGCTGACGGAATCTGTAGATTTGCTTACTTCTGAAGGAAGAAACAGCAATTGGATAGTTATGGGTACTGCAATCTGGAGAGTATTTCTGATCCCTTCTACATAGATGACACTTCGAGATGAAACTATATAGAAGCGTTCGAAGAAAATGCTGACATTCCTTTACTGCTAATTGGTCAACTCCTCACCTAAGTTCAAACATCGTTTCCGGGGAAAGAGGCGTTGAAATATGAAAGCGCTAGATATCATTTCAGTCCAATTATCAACACTGGTAATTCTTAAAATGACTAACAAGACAGAAACAATGGCATTGTACTTTACCCCAGTACAAGAGGTCCACTCCAGGTTCAAATGGAAACTCATTGTGACTATTTATGGGTAGCTCAATTCCGTGCTGCATTGGAATTATGGATTGGATTGTTGGTCTCCTTGTTGAATTTAGATAAAAATTGTTAATAGCGGACAAAATATGACATAGTGAGAGACACTTTTTGATCACTACTAAGGATTGGCCACCAAAATATGGTCACAATTACTTTGACGTCAGAGGCAGTGCCTCCCCCGTTTACTTCACATTACAACTACTAATGAAAGTGTATATTTATAGATTGCTCTTGCGTCCCATTGTTATATCCATTTCAGTCAGAAGGAGAAGGAAGGAATTGAAAGTTGTTTGGAAATATGGGAAATGCAAATTTACGTTCATGGAAATTGGTTACACTCAACATGCAAGGGCAGGATTGAATGGTATAGGAGAACGAAGGTATCGTAGCGTCTGTGTTTCCGGACCTGAATGCCTACTTCCAAGAGGTGAATGGGAGTGGATGTACACGGAAAATATTCATATATTTTCACATTATGAACATCCTCATTGAGTCAATCGCAGGCTGGGTATTCAAACGTTGTATGTTTTCCCTATACATTCATATTGTTCGAAACAGGGAAAATATGAAGGCCGAGAATTCTGTGCTTGTACTTTTGTGAAGATCCGTAGATTACTGGAGAACAATGTCAAGTGTCACGGTTTTGTGCATTGCAGCTTTTTATTTAAATCAAATATTATGAATAGAGTGGACGCAGCAGTGCATCTAGTAGAAAGATGAAATGTATAAATCATATAGCAAGGAAGAATAGCAAAGGATAGGGCAATATGTGTAAATAATGAATGCCAACTTTCAACAGGTGAAAGGGTGTGATTCACGTTGACGTCAGACATGAAATTCGTATTAATCAAAAAAAACCAAAATTCTTTTACAGGATATAAACTGTCAAGTTGACTATAAGCTGTGAAGGTAATAGAATATAGCCAAAGGCATATTCAGTAATAATGTTTTTATTCGGAAGAGGTAACGACAGCATAATAACGAGAACATTACTTGTACTGAATGGAAATCGAAATATATATATAAAAGAACAATAATATGATGGTATACGCGATAGATATCATAGGTATATAGAATATGGTAAATATACATTTCAATTCACGAATACCAATTAGAGTATACATGCGGTATTTAATTTTAATAATATTGGTATCGTATCATATGTCGTCCTTTTCTTTTTTATGAAATTTTTCAATTTAATATAATACGATCAGTGATTTTATTATATGAGATTGAATAATGTCAGAAGAAAAGGAAAGCACGGAAAAAAATGGTACTAGTAGGAAATGTGAAAAAAAGGAAAAAGTGAAGTAATGAAAAACAATATGTCTAGAAAAGAGAGAGATTCCATACAACCAAAACGTTCCCAGTTTGATATTCACTGGATTTGCAACTGGAATATCATTCCATCGTCACTGCTACTAGATGTACCATGTGGATCTGCTGAAATAGGGAACTTACATATTGAACAATCATTAATAGAGGAGAAGTTAGTAACTTGTATATCAATAGACATTAAACAGGAATGTTGATTTAACATAAGAAACATAGAAGAAAATATAACAAACCTCTTCACCATGTCTTGAACGTAATATTGCCAAGGACACACCCATCTCCTTCTATTGCCACCTGAACATCAACCCCGATCTCATATCTGCCTGAACGTATGTGATATATAAAAATAGAAAGGGAAGAACTGAACGTATTGAAGAAAGTTGGGGATTCGGCTTCCAAATCCAAGAAGCCACCGAAGCAGACGAATCAGTCCCCATCTAGGACATTTATTGCACATGATATAGCCGATGAGAGACCCATCTCCTTTGATGCCCCCCTGGGTCATCAAAGGATATGGGTCTGTCATTGGATGCTGGATTGCTACCGTCCAGGAAAATATACCTGAGGTTTATTATTCGGAGATGCCATTTCATACGCATATGGACGCAATTTTTACCAAAGAGGTCAAATTGTATCTGTTTACAACTCACAAATTTCAATCAGTCCTTCAAATCGTGGTCATAGCGACGGAGAACCCGATGGAAGTGATGATGGTGGTGTCGGTGATTTAGAAGATGTAGATGAATGGGCAATGGTGAGTGTATTTCTACCTATATACTAAAGTAAAATGTACGTTTTTGTTTAGAAACTATTCTAGTTATATATGTATATTTTCCTGTACATAATTCCATATGTACATGCTGATGAAAATCATTTCTTTGCAATGTTATATATTTAATACAGTCTGTCATCCACCTTATACATTGCCGACAATAGAAAACATGACAAAATTTTACTCCATGTTGAGGCAGGAAATTTGCTGGAAATGAAATAATTGATTTTTTGTTTCAAAAAATTAAATATTTAATTTCCTGCAAACTGTTTTCCTCCATATGGAGACCGAGAATTGAAGAAAATTGAAGAATTAATTTTTTACAACAGGGAATGAATTATTCAATTTCCTGCCATTTTTTGTCCTCAACATGGAGTAAATTGTTTACAATTACAGTGGCAGAATCAACTACTTGTACTGGAAGTAAAAAAGCAAGAAATACCCGTTAATAAGCTGATTCCTACTAACAAATTATTCTACATATTATAATTATTCAAAGAACCAGACATCGTCCCATATCGCTCTGGATGAGAAATTCCATGATAAGGTAACGAAAGAATTCCTTCGCCATACAACGTATTGCAAAAGATCGAAAGGCGTTTTGGTTGGTTACAAACGACCTGCCAGGTCATGAAAATACAATAAGAAGAAGAGATTTCCCGCTATGCGACATGCAACAAATGAAAACGGTTATCAGCAGCAAACGAAAAGATCCAATGCCCATTACGAAGAAACTAAGGTGCCAAATAATGTACAGAGATGAGCCCGAATGTGCCATTCCTGATTATCAACATCCCTTCGGAATATCGAAACAGGTCACTGATGTAAAACTTATAGCGAATCATTTGGTCACGTTATCAGAAGAAATAGTAATTGACACTGGATGTAAGGTAGTCCGAATGCTTGGAGCTGATACTTTTTATCCGGATGATATTCTCATCAAAATAAATGATTGGAAGAAATGCATTTCAATTATGGACAGAACAGTAGGTCGGAGTTTAATCGTTGACGGATTTCAAAAAATGGAGGTACCATACAACACTGCGTCAGAAGATAATAGAAAAGCCTTCCTTTCCAAGAACCAAGTCATTTGTATTTTGCGTACACAAATGAATGTCACTAGTGCCACATATGTGATTTTTAGACATTGTTTCAACAATGTTTAATGTGACAATATCTCACATCCTCTGCACTCCGAATTCTTGGCGCAGTTGTACATGTCCATAAAAAGCCATGTAATTCAAATGAGAAGTCTTCAATTGAGGAGAATAGAAATGGAGACACTTCGTCTAAGTCATTTGTTGGAGTGTTACAAATATATACCGATAAAACAGAAACAACTTTCAAATCGCAATCCTCAGTTGGTTATCCCATACATGTCACATTTTTGAAGATAGCAGTACAATTGAGACGTTGTAATATAGACCATGGATATAATTTAGTTTTCTTTCTTCCTGTTGCCTTACACGGATAGCAGTCAGAGATATTCATAGAGGACTACTGCTGCGATATTGACACAGAAAGTATTGAGGTTATTGCGATTGACTATCACATCGCACTGAATTTGTCATCACGAGGTCTAGATGATAAACTGGTTTCGTTGCATGAGGCAATGTAAACGGTTCTTGAGCCGTTAATTAGAAATCCAAAGAAAGGTTTTACGATATGTACAAAAACAACAAAATGGAATGTAATTGGTTCCCTGTCATAGTTCCATGATGTTCTGACATACCAGAAAGCAAAGGCATGTCTGGAGTTCTTCATAACCTTACTACCACACATCTATACGTTAAATGGTCACGAACTGAAATAAATGTGAGGACAGTTCCAATATCTGTATTATCGGCTCCCAGAACCGTTCACTGTGTAAAAAAGAGAATGGATATGGTTACTGCTTTGTTAAAATCAGAAAATACAGCGTTGTAAACAGCACAGAAGCATTTTTCACAAAGGGAAGCACAAAATATTCTGGAACACATTTATTTTTTAATATGGGTTCCATTCCTAGAGAAACTGGGGAACAGACATCCTCACCTACTTCTTCCAGGTGAGTTCTCAATATTTACGCATGAATCATGAAACAAACTCCATCTCAGTACTTCTAAAGCAATCGAAACATGTTCCATTACATATCTGTGAAGCCAATTATTCATAATAAAATGCATGGACAACCAAAAGAACAGGAAACAATTTCGGAGACAGTGCGTGGCGCTGTTACGGCATTGTAATTCACTTCGTTTTGCAATGGAAAACCATTTCTGTGGACCAAGTTTCTATGTTTACTTCTCAAAAGAGGAAAAGTCCCATCATCTGAACGGTTTCTTCCCAAGTAATTCGATTCGAAGAATCTTGGAGAGATAAGGTTATATATTTTTGGATATGGTTTTCCCTTTCGTGGCAATTTATATCTATAAAGTCACTGGTTAACAGTTTCATTCTACTTTGACAAACATTTGCACAAATTACCCAATATTAATGCAAGATTTGTTACAAGGTAATAAATTCCTCAGATAGGGACATGAATCGATGGCTGACATCTGCGACAGAATTACTATTCTCAAATTGCAATGTATAGAAAAATTTCAGGAACATTGGGATACAGTAATCTCCATATTGAAGTTCCATTCACTAGACCACGTGGTAGAATACCTCTCTAGCTTTCGCAGTCCAAATATTACTGATTCATCAGCTCACGATCACTTCAATAAGTTATTCAAGCAGTCATATTCGTCTACTGCCAAAAGGATGGCAACAAGAATGGATGGAACAGTAAAAAGTAGAAGACCGACAATTTCATCTATACGTCGTTCTTCAACAAATGCTGCATTTTTAAAACCAAGTTCCATCCATATTGATGTACCATATTTGACAGGGACCACTACAGCAAAAGGTATAATCCACCAATCACCATATTTGGTACGAAACGGTATTTATGTTCCTTCACAACAGATTGATGCCAAAACAATGAATAGGACTGTGTAACGAATCCCCAACGCAAATTCTTGTTCCAATTCTTAAAAAATTTCCACGTACCATTCTATCAGCCTTCACGGATCCCGTTCAGAACTACTTCCGAAACCACGGTCTGTTGCTGACAAACTCCAAAATTTCTCTCAAATTTGTCACCACATGGTACATAGTTGGTGTACATCTTCCAACGCTGAAGCAGTATGGAAGTTCTAAAAATAAGGTCAATTAAAGCCTTCCTCTACCACATCGCCGTAAAAGGCAACGCACATTTGCAACAATACAGTTCGGTCCAAGAAATGAGAGAAAGAATAGCTTCATCCATATTAACTATTGAAACGTGGTTACAGTATACATACATAACAAACTACTACCCACAGTAATTGCAACTATATCAACAATTCACCGTATACTGTATCCAACAATCCTTTTTTACCCTGACGACACCCACCTTCTGAAATCCTATTACAGATTGTTCAAGCCAAAAGTTTGCTATGGAATACGTCTCCCAAACAAGCGACAAGCTCGAACTATCTACCAGCTTGGTACGCAGTACATACTGTTAGTATTCGTGTTCTTGGAATTCTCGTGTACTTCAAGAATGTCATTCGCTCCTTTCCCTTTCTCTATACTTCCTCTCCTCAATTCTATTTTACATAATATTTAACTCATTGTTTTCTTTGTGACCTATCAAGGTATTGATACCCCAGTGAAGAAGTTAATACGTTATATTGATACAACTTTGCACGCGCATCCTACCTTTTCCCGATCCTCACGTCCAGCCGTTCCAACCACTCACCTTGTAACGTGCACAACCTCACGTTCAGTCTATTCTAACCACTCACCTCGTTACATGCATACCCCTATTTCTACGGTATCAAATACAACTCGTAATTTCCCGCACTATACTACGTACACTGCACTCCCGTATATATATATGGGTCAACTTCCACCAAACACAGTATACCACACCCTCCTAGCCCATTACCCTATATACATCCAAAAGGCGCTGATTTTCAACGACCGGTATACGGTCGTTCGCATCTTACACTTATCAATAGACAAAATGGTGGTGACTCAAGTAGTCCCTTACTATATTGCAAAATTCCAACTCCTATTCCATACAAAACAATGACATACTATGGACAGCAAGAATTTGGCTCTCGTACAATACATGGAATTAACTCATCCTCTGGACAATTTCAAAACATTTATGGACTGCATATGACTTCTAAGGGCTATATAAGATGAGATTTACTACACAGTACATAGCGTCAACACAACTTCTGTGGGAAATATTTTTGAAACAGGAGAATAGTACGATACCATTAATTTTGATCCATATGTTTATCTCAACATGAATTGATGTCAAGTTTCGTAATTGATTCGTTCACTGAACAGTTGTCATGGCCGAAAAATCGGTTCTACATTAATAGTTTTACATGTAAATGGATGCCTTCAAATATCTACCAACTGATACTGATGAATATTCCGATTAGGTTGACCTCACGTAACATGGTTGTATACATTACTTTATTTCACGTTGCATGTTCTGTCATTCCAAATCTTCCTTCATATTTCCAATCACTTCAATACTCTCTTCATCTCCATATAAAGTACTTCCTTCTGGTCTTTCGTTGTACGGATTTCCAAGTTTATCAATATTTTCCCAGTCAGAATCAATTTTTGCGATATAGAATTCATGAATAATTCCACACTATGTTACGATGTACTGTCAAAACAAGGTTGATTGTACAGATATAAAATGTTTCCTCGGACTTTTAGTCGTAACAATTATTGCGGCGTCATGTTCCATTTATTTTAAGATACGTTCTTCCTCTCCCTCTACACATCGCGGTACTTTCAACTCTTCAGGGACCCATTATTCTGTATAACTTCATATTTTCCCAATTAACTGCTTAGTCGCCAATTTTACATACTTCGAAAACATTTGGTTGAATTATTTCTGACGAACCCACACAATATTCCTTCGCAACAAGCAAATAGACACATCTAAAAATCCGCGCATCTATCCGAGGAATACTCATTACAGTCCCTTCCACAATGTCCCCATCTTCTTCATCCCGCATGTATCCAATGGAATCATGCAATATCGCCGGACCAATCTTGTTTCTAGACACATTCAAATTTCTTCTCCGCTGTCATGTCCTTCAACGTCATGTTCAACATAACTGCCGCATTCCCGTGATAAAATATCTGAACGGATCCTATCACGCCACTAAGACATGTCTAACACACCGTTTATAATTGTGTACATTAATTTCCTCTTCACGACAGAAATTTACGCCTCCCTCATTTCCGTTTTACTAGATTCTTGAAAATTGAATCAGGATAGTAAATCACCATAGCCAAGTGCTTCAAAGAATCTGTCCTTTGCAGCTCTTTTCCTTCCACTACAAAACTTAGATATCAACTGCACCAAAACCCTCTTTAATGTACGAAATTTGATAGCTTTTCTAGAACTTCATCCTTCATTTCTTCTGTCCGATATATGTCTAAGCCTATATCACATGGTTTAACTATGAGTAATGAGCATATAATATCTTTCTCGCAGCTGTTGGAGGAGACATATATGTTGTTACCACTGCAGAGAAAGGTCATTGGTTTTGGTACAACCATTGAACTGTCCGACTGTTTTATGCAATTCTCCAGTACAATATATTCTCTCTTCGTCCTGTTTCTAGTATATAGTTCATTATATTGGTCCAATTTACACGTTTCCTTGATTATACACATTTGAATTCTCGGGCTTACTGCCAGTTAAATTCCCAAATATTTCCATGGAAATCCCAAAAATATTTTCATGAAACTTGCCTTATCATCCTGTTCACCTATTTTCCGCTACTGTTGTTGTTATTTCCGATTTTTTAAGATGTACTTGTTTCACAACGTTTAAACTGTGCACCATTCCTTTCATTTCAGCAATCTCAAGATCAAGTTTCATAACTTCCGATTTCAGAGCCTTGATTGAAACCTCTTTACTCAATACGTCACGGGATTTTTCATTTGCCGAAAGCTTGCACTCATTCATCAACACAGAAAGTATACCGTTTTCCGAAGTTATTTGTCTAATATCGTCTTCCAGCCTACGGAAACCGTCCAAATTTACTTTCACTTGTACTGACGGAAATTCGTCCAATGTAGCACCCATCGGTAACGTTTCTACGATTTTCGGCAGTAATTTGAATCAAGTCACAATCAGTTCGGGAATCCATTTATTTCATGTTGCAATTCTTACCTTTATGAACACAACTCATAGATGAAGATTCGTCCATGCAATTTCCGCTCATTTTACCATTACACCCTCTCCTGTTTGTACGAACCCCACTAATCGTACCCCACCTCGTTCTCAACCAAAACTGCGCCATTTTCTATTACGTTTAGGACTAGGCCCAACGAATGCATCTACTACATCGTTACTTCCGGAACTACCCACTCTCGCCGATTTAGATGGGGTTCCAAACATCCTACTGTTGGCCTCGACGGTATTTTTGAACATTTTCTGGCTCCTCTGTGATTCGGTATAAATGAGTTCAGAACAGGAAATTGTTCTAAATAACTTGATGATTATCTTTTATTCCTGCTACGATAATATCGTCAACTTTCGATAATGGAACAAATTCCGGTATAGATTGAAATAACATGTAACGACTAAGTTAGTAGATGTTACAACTTGTAATCAAAACTGCACTACATCATGGCTCTGGTAGACACTGTATGCAATTTTCACACCACGAGAAGATTGACTTTTTGGAAAATCAATTAATTGATTTTCCGAAAAAATTACAATCACCATATGGAGTGGAAATGTCATAATTTATGTACCTTATTTTCTTTCAATCAAGATACAGCCTGTCTAACAAAGCCTGTCTATGATACGAATAGGACGTAAACAGTTATTAGAAATAAGAATTTATAAATGGCTTCCTCTATTAAATTCAATCAACTACTTCCCATGTTACTACCCACTTAGTTTACCATACCGTGTTTATGAAAATAATCACTGACCAAATGCATAATCAGTATGTGGTTACTACCATCGTGGAAACCAATTTATTTACGTGCGTTACCATCATCTGTAACATAATGGTAAGCCACCGTTAGGTTGATAATTTCTCCTTGATTGAATTTATCTTTGTTTCAATTGCATTTCTAAGTTTATTTATACATGTATGCTAAAGTAAAATGAACATTTGTTGTCAGAAACGGTTCTAGTTAATTGTGTATATATTCCTGTCATTTATTTCCGATGTCATGTATTCAATACAGGCTGTCATCTTACTTAGAAATTGCCGACAACAGAAAATATGTAAAAATGTTTCCTCCATATGGATGCAAAACATTCGCAGAAAATTAATAATTGACTTTTTGTTGCAAAAAATTCAATACATAATTTACAGCAATAACTTTTCTTCCGTACGGAGGCCCAAAAATTGCAGAAAATGAAATAATCGATTTTTTACAACAGAAAACCAATTATTTAATTACCTGCACTTTTTCGGCCTCCATACAGAGGAAAATATTTACATATTTTAAAATGGAACGTGATTAAATTTCTTTTCACAACTTACAGTTGCAGAATCGACTACTGGTACTGGCAGTAAAAAGTGAGAAGTATCCGTTGATAAGTTAGTCCCTATTAACAAATAATTCTACCCACATTCTAATTATTCAAAGAATGTGTCATCGACCCATATCGCTCTGGATGCCACATTCCACAATAATGGTGAGGAAAAGATTCCTCTGACATACAACATAACAACGTATTGACATACCGGGTAGACGTTTGGTCTGATTACAAACGACGTTCCACGTCATTCAAATACAATAAGAAGAAGAGATTGCACAATATGCGACATGCAACAAATTCAAACGGTTATCAGCAGCACACGGACAGATCCGATGACCATTACGAAGGATCTGACGTGAAAATACTGTACAGATATGAGTCCGACTGTGCGCTTCCTGCTGATGAACGTTCCTTTGAACCATCGGAACAGGCAACTAATGCACAAGTGACAGCGAATCATTTGGTAACTTTATCAAAAACCTTGGAGTTGACGCTTTACGTAAGGTAATCCGAATTCTTAGATCAGATACTCCTACTGCAGATTTTGTTCGTAACCACATAACTGATTGGAATAAATGCATGTCAATTTTGGACAGAACAGTGGATCGGCGATCAATCGATAACGGATTTCAAAAAATGAAGTTACCATACAACACTGCGACAGACGACCATAGAAAAGCTTTCATATACAAAGAAGACATCATTGATTTGTGAAGTACACAAATGAATGTCACTAGTGCCACATATGTTAAATTTAGACCTTATTTCAATGAGGTTGACCGTGACTACATATCAAATCCTTTCCACTCCAAATTATTTGCACAGTTGTACATGTACATAAGAAATGTAACTAATGCAAAGTCTTCAATTGAGTGGAATCAAAGTAGAGATACGTCGCCGAAGTCCTTTGTTGGAATGTTACAGATATATACCGATAAAACAGAAACAAATTTGAAGTCGCAATCCTTAGTTGGTTATTCCAAACTTGTCACATTTTTGAGCATTTCCGTACAATTCAGACGATTTCTGATAGACCCTGGTTATACTTCAGTTGGTTTTCTTCCTGTTGACTTACAAGGTGTCGACTTGCGGTTTTCAAAGGTGGAACAACAACGAATAAAAGTGATGCTTTCTCGTTCCTTATTAATTTAAATGTAGTGTACGAAATGATTATGTTAGGGTGTACGTTTCTTCTCGGGCCATAGGCTACAGGGTGGTGATTTGTATCATGTTGCGGTTACGCAGCGTTACGTATGACAACTTGAAGTCAAAGATGTCGACTTTATCGACTTTACTCGCAGTCGACAGTAGCAGCAAACGTGATGGGACACACGGGGATACGTTTTTCTTCGCGTCGATGATTAATTGACATTGGGCTTGATAAGATTGGATCTCTTCTTCCAAAATGGCTTGTCTGTTGTTTAAATTTCTATCTCGTTGTCTAGTAAACTTCTAGCTTTGTTATTACTTATTCTTTTCACCGAGCCGGAAGGAATAATAAGTAGAAGAAAATAGAAAAATAGGAATGATTTCTGACACGTGTGCAGGAAATTTAGATGAACTAACTATTTACTCTAATTAAGTTATTCTCTACTCTGAAATAATTCCACGTGTAATCGCGCTAGCATTCCATCTTCAATCTTGGAATTGCATTGTTTTCGACTACAATTTCGAGTGAATTTTTCTTTGTAGTATTCGCTTACTGCAAGCGAGTACTGTATTGGTGATATCGTGCCGGTTATTTACTAGCATGTATTCGGGATCGTATAATCTCATACAGTGTTAAACGGTGTATGTGTTTTGTTTACCAGGGTAGTTTTACCTAAATAATTGTAGTTCTCTCACCCTTTTCAGTGCATATAATGTCACCTCGTTTACCATGAAGTTCAGTCTATGTACGTCATCTTCCATTATTCCGGTAATCCTGTCGTATGACATACGCCCGACCAATCCTCTCGTCTTCTCTCCATTTTTCCTCCTCGGGCCTCGTAGTCCAATCAAATTCCTGCTCTCTCCTTTTCAGCCCAGTTCCCTTTTTCGACCTACTTGGGTAATGCCCTTTTGTGCTTTTGTTCTGGTTCGACGTACGCTCTCTGGCCTACATTTGATCAGCACGTCCTAAAGACGAGTCGCCTCTAAATGTCATTACAAGCGCATTATCGACAGTCACACTAATTGGTGTGACCTTCCCCTGCCCAAATTCATGGTTGCGTTTTCTTTCGGTGGGAACAATTAATACGACGACGGTTTACCATTCGTCACAACCTCTCTCTCGTCGGGACTTGATGGTCTCTACCGTATATCCTGGATGGGGGAGGCTTCGGTTCTTGACCAAGCTTGTCGCTTTCGCATCATTGTTTGTTGTAAATTCGGATATTTTAATTATTTTTGATCTAAAATACTGTACGGGCCGTATGTACACTAATTTGTCTCCATCCGAAGATAGGGATACAGGTGTAGCTCGTCGATGGATGGTTATGACACGATTCCGTGACCGTGAAATAGTGTAGGCTAAAGTTCACCCTACCTTGCTTAAACGAGAAAAATACTGTAGATTGGAGTTATTCCAAACTGTGTTAAAGGTGTGAAATACTGTAGTCTGAATTTCTCTCGCAAACTGGATTATTATACATGTTGAATATAAATGATTGGCTCTGACCATTACTACGCTTTTTGTGATGTGTCACCTAGAGTCATAATTGTGCGCCTCTTTTGGATTCCCTTTCTCCTGTATGTCCGATTTTTCCATTTTCTTTCCTTCCTTCCTTTTGCGAACAAACTCTCTCGTTATCCCGACAAATCCAGCGTCATACCATCTACTTTATCTCTTTCTACCAACTTTATGGTATTCCCCTATCCTTTTCTTTGAATGTGAAAAACATTGAACACTTCCGTTCGCGTGACGCGCATGATGACGGTGATTATTAGACATGATGGTGATGCGTGATTCGTATGATGATGGTGATGCTTGATCAGTGATGATGACTGTGGTGCATAATTCGCATGAAGATGATGGTGCATGATTATTGATGATCACTGCGTGGTAAGGTTTGCAGAAACGCATTACATTTAATGCGTGGACTCGATAAAATTGATACGTTTATTCAAACGTGTTATATGCATCACGTGGTTGCTTTAAAAGTATTTCGTCGTATGTGTTGCCAGTAGCCCATTTCTGGCATTGTATAAATTGCAATTTTGGATCAGAATTTTTATGTTATGTAATACATTTTTGTCTCGAAATCTATTACATGACAAAATATTCGAATGAAAAAATATTCGTCAAAACATAAATTTGTTTTGTTCGGTGCCATTGTAAACGATAAAATGTGAGCTTTTCATTGTTTTAACGGACCGAAATGAAGACAGAATATTCTTATGATTAGTTGCATGAACCTCATCATAAATATATACTTTTAGCTCCTTTAAACTATTTCCAGAATAAAAAGAAAGTACATATAATTAATAGTAAGCATAGTAATATTGAGAAAGAGAAGCAGGTAAATTTCATGAAATTATATTTTACTAAAATATAAGAAAAGAAGAAATGTTGGCAATATTATTTCGCTCCTCTTTCTATTCATTCACATATTTCATTCAAACGATGAGTAGGCGCAGATGTTTTTGCACTGATCAGAACCTTGTCTGTGAATTCTTCACTTAAAACATAATTCAGTTCTGTAGCTTTATGACTAGACACGTAGTAATCAGGAATGGTGAGGGTTATTTATAGTAAGTCTAACGTATATATAACTTCCACAGACAAGTCTCCAGATATGGTATTTTTATGAGGTCTCCAAATATATTCAAAATTTAGAAAAGGTTTTATATCCATAGAATCCCACGGAGACGATTTTGCCGATGAAATTAAGGAAGTATGAGAACCATTCACCGTACTGTTACAATAGTAATGTGAAATCGGGGCTTAGTAACGATTGTTACCAACATCCCATGCAGAATGTACCTGGTGAAGTGTACCATTGACGTTATCAGACCCCTTTAGTTCCATGTTGTATTCGCTTGAGCTTGGTACATCAACACCAATAGAACACCAGGTAGGATCTGATGCTTCTAGTTGAAGAAAAGAACCAATTACTATTAGTGACATTCCATTTGACGTTGACGTTTTTCCGACCTTGGAAATCAGCAATGTACGGTCAAATATATCTTTTATTCGAAGCCAATCACACATTCATTGTAATGATCTAATCAATACATGAAATGTAGGAACCTAACAGGCAGGATATAGAATTCCGTTTAGAGATGGCAAATATCCTATTCCATGTACTGCCGTTGGACCTGTACTCAATCGAACTATATCCTTCACAATCCATTGAAAAAGAGGCAATGGGCACTCCAAAGAGACTGTAATAGATCCAAGATTGTGACCATTATTAATGAGACCATTCGAAATACACCTTTCAAAAGCACAAATTAATCTCATGAGTAATGCACGACGTATTGGATCTCTGGAAGTTGAAACGAGAATATCTTGACCTGTAGACATACACTGGAGTGGAATAGTTCTTAATTGATGTTTAATTATATTGGAATGTAATGATTGAAATTTTTGTTGTGTTTCATTGGAGAACTTTTCAAGTTGAAACAGTCTATTGCGTATTGTATATTTATCACAATTTGTATTTGAATATTTTCATTTGCTTTAGAAGGTGAAATAGGTTCATTTTCCTCTTTCATTGCTGAAGAATGACCAACAGATGGATCATTACATTCACTATCAATAAGAGTTTCTACAGGTTTAGCTGAAGTGTAACGCCAAGATTTCTCATTGTGCGGTACATCAATTTTTCTTTTCACATGACGAATGTGTTTGTCCTTCAGGAAATGTACGGAGTATTCTGAATGTTCATCAACACCTGGTCCAGGAATATACTGGATAGTCCCCTTTGCAATAAAATTTCCACAAAATTTACATTCCTGGTGCAAATCAATGATCAAAGCCTTCCACCAATGTTGAACCTCGTCATCAAGAACCCATAGTACGTCAATATAACCAGAAATGTTTGGTAGATCTGGTTGCATGTGTATGTAGGTTAATATCTAATTCTTAGTTAATGATCTATTATGAATAGAGTTGAATATTCAAAGGTGTTTTCACAAAATGTGTAAAAGATTCCTCGAAAATTTTGGCAGAAAATTGTTTTTGTAGAAACCGAAACAGGTAACGAAATCAAATCGAAAAACATTGTGCAAGGGAACGTTTCCGTATTTAGGAGTGAAACTCATTTCATTTCAAGTAAGACATTAATATCCAGGGTTCTGAAAAACAGTTCCATTTTCGATAGAAGAAATATTAATTAACTTTTTTGTCATCGGAAAGAAGTACTCCGTAGTTATGACGAAATATGGCAGATTAGATACTTCTGCTATTAGATTTCAGATGGAGACGGATGACGGTGACGATGTTCAATCCTGCGTGTTTAGAAATAGAAAGATTCATTCACCTATTACGCGCACTCATGCATCAAAGAAAACTACAATAGGACGTGAAGAAAGACATACGTTGGTAGTATCGGCCCGATTGTCGAAGACTGGAGAAAAATATGGCCGATCAGATGATGAAGACGACAAGTTTGATGATATATTCATAGAATCGGATGATGCTATATAAAATGAATAAGTTGATGGTGTTTCATTTCATTATAGACGCCCTTTAAAGGAGCCAATTGGGGCTACAAAAAATGAACCAGGTGATGATTTTCCATTTAATTATAGAGGCCCTTTAAAAGAATCAACTAGGGAAAAGGAAATACATTCTCCAAAAGTTTTTCATCCTGTTCGTTCAGCTCCAAATGGAAAGCTCGCAGTACATGAATATGTAGACGAAGTACCAACTAACGCATCAATGACGGATTTTGTAAAGTCTGGTCTTGAGAACATTTCGAAACAAATGGAAAGAGAGATTGCTCCAATAGGATTCAATTTGTCAATATTGAAGGAGGATGTTTTCGATCTGAAATCAAATGTACGTGTGATACTCTTGATTCTTGAAGGTATACAGAGCATTACTTCTCCGAATGGAGGATGAAAATCTAAGATAAATGATGCATATGAAGAGCAGTTGATAACATACAATAAATGTTTTCCGGTAGATATAATTTGTAAAGTTGTGGAGGACGGTGTTGTGAGGTACTTAGCAAGTCGCTACGCAACCATTTGGTCAGATCCAGCTATGGAAATGAATGAGACTGCGCCAATAGAATATTGATACGAAATCACCCTCCGTAGTGTATTGTTTAACAAAGGAATAACACAGAGTAGATGTATGTGGAAGAATGGAGTTGGTTTTGAGGTGAGTAAAATGAAACGAATTATCTTGAAGTCTACTGTTGTTAACGATCATTTGAACAGGTTTTCTCAATTTACAGACGAACCATCCGTATCTAGTGGTGACATATCCAGTATTCACAGAGTGTTTCCAAATGTTGGAAAAATACAAATCGCAATGAAATGAGTAAAAAAAGTATATGGAAATATCTAACTGGCTACTATCAGTCACTGATGAACGTATTGACCATGTACGAGAATGTTGGGCGTCCAAACGGGTTGCAAAGAAGAAGCTTTTTAGGACGAACCAGAGTTATTTGGATGGAATTATAGATCATAATAATGAACTAATTGATGTAGAAGAAGTTTGCCTTCGTGCTTTTGAGCCGCTGTATACAGCTTTCACATCAAAAAAACGTCAATGAAGGGGCCGGACCAGGGTTTTGTTTTCCGAAGAAGTAGGATATGCTATGAGCTTGTGGAATGTACCTACTGGTTTTTCAGAAGGACACTTGGCATTCCCATCGGTTTCGAAGAAACATGATCGTGAATTCTCTTCATTCATACAAATTCAAAATACACCGATATGTAAAACTAATTTAGAAGATAGCAGCACTTTCCAATAAAATGAATATATGTATCTAAAATTCATATCTGAACATTGTAATTACATGGTTCTTTGTGTGTATCATGACGTATACATTTGTGATAGTACGGTTGTTCAAGATGAAATTGCGGATAAAATTGAAATGGGCGGTAAAAGCAGTAATTCATCTGCATCAGGTATACGTAGAAATGATGCATCGGTCTGTGGTCTTAAACGGGTTGCTCAGAGTTGTAGGACGAAAATCAAATTGAACCGTGTTGTTAATGTATTCCAAATAGCATTGAATATGATAATTGTATTCTGCGGTGGATCAACAAAGTACAGACTAGTTAAGTCACTTTGTAGTTAAGTCACTTTGTATGAATCAAGCCATTTTGAAATCTGCATACGTCACTTCATATTCATTGATGTGTGTGGTGGAAGCCTACCTGGAATGTATAGTTAAGGAGAGAAATGTTTCTGTGGAAAAACAGAATGAATGAGAGCGTCTTGTGTCCTTTCATGGTCTTTCCTCAACTGACTTGAATCTTTCCCCATCAAAACAGAAAAGAGTATTCGAGAAAAGGGTAACGATGATCACAGAAGAAAACTATAATACATGTAATATCCCACATCCAGGTGACGAGAAAGAAATTCGTAATGGGTGTGACCCCATTGACAAATAACAAGGTACAAATACTGGAGATGGGTTGTCGGTAATTCTATTGTAATATTATATTAGGGCCATTTCGCGATTGGGACGGTGAAATTAGTGTAAAATAAAACATTTGGGGTGTGAATGTGAACATTGTGAGACATCGGGATGGGGAAAGGTATTGAAGTCTATATTCGAGTATCTGAAATTATGGCTGTGGGGTACTTTAGTATGGTTATAACCCCTAATAATGAAAATGTGTATACGAAGTTAACAAACGGGGATGTGAAATGATAGCTGTGTGATAAATCATTACATGAAAATTGAAATTCACCCCCCGAATTTGACTACATTGTAAAACAGTCCAGCATTCGCGCCTTTGACAGAAAATTATGAACCCAAATGTTTCTTCCTTTTCTCTCCCCTGTTACACATGCTATGGAAGGTAAAACTTCAGTAGTTGATGAATATGCTGCTGTTGTGAAAAGCAAAGGTGCTGTTGAAAATGAAGATGTACCTGTAGTGGAAGAAGAGGATGCCGTAGAGACGGAAGTGGATGGCGATGGAGGTATGGTTGATCTTGTTGACGACGTCCCATCTAGTGTAGATGATGATATTGATATGAAGAAGGAATCAATTGAAGCGATTGTATCGTCTGTGGACATTGGCGATAATGTTGAGAACTAATTATATGAATCAAAGGAGTTTGAAATAATCACGAACATGACTGACGCTACCACGGATGAGACTTTCCAAGATTCTTTTAACTTGACTGGTTCCTATTTGTTGCCTTGAAGACAAAGATTAGGAACCAGTGACCGAAGCTGTCAATTTTGAGGAAACTGGTGAGATAGAACAGACAGGCGGTTATGATGGCATGATGTTAGGAGAATTAGCTATCGTAGATAGTGGTGATGTTGAGGAAGATGATAATGGTAACGGTTAAGGACCTTACTGCAATTTTACAACAAAATAACTTACCTTTGGGAAGCCACAAACTAGATTTAATATCTCTTTTACTGCTTGTGCCTAATAGTTTTGATACTTTTAATGTAGATGCCTTGCAAACACCGGCAAAGACTCCGCGTAGCACAAGAAGAAGTATGGAAAATAAGGAGATGTCAAGGAGTAGAATAAGTACAAGATTGTAAAGTAAGTTTCAGGCGGTTGATAAAGAAGATCATGATTTTGAACCTTCATCCAATGCCAGTGAGGTGTCTCGTGATATGAGAGGGGAGGGGAGTGAAATTGAAGATGAAGACAGAGGTGGAGGCGCAGGTGTGGAATTCGGAGCGAAGAAAGAATTACAGAAATTGACGGTGAAGGAAATTAAATTTATATTAAAAGAATTTGGTGAGGATGAACCTTGTGGAAAGATTAAGAAGGGTGAGCTTGTTGACAGAATATTCAGTTAATGGTTACAGGCTGAGGTCGGTGAGGATGGTGATATAATCGAAGATGATTATAAAGTTGAAGAAGTAGAGAATGAAATCATGGATGTGAAGGAAGTACTTGAAAATGAACTTCGTAAATTAGCGGTGAAGGAACCGAAGCAAAAGCTTGCAGATCACTATGAAGAAGTTGAAGGAAAATTGAAAATAAATGACCTGATCACGAAGTTAATGGGAATGTTGCTGGACGACGACAAGCCGAACGAGAAATCAATTTTGCAGATAACAGTCAAAAAATTGAAAATTCTATAGGTTGATGAAGGGCTGTATCGAGTTGGTAAGAAGGTTGTACTTGTTAATCGATTGCAACGTTTTGTAGACGGTGGTCAAGGTAGTGCAGCGTTTCGAATAACCAGACCATCTGTTTCTGGAGCGTCAGACCTTGCTTCTATCTGTGGTGGGAGCCAGCGTGGAAATGATTGTGAGGCTGTATAAAATGTCTTAGTATATTCATTTTAGAAACTTCGTTTGTACTAGTCTATAGATATAAACATGATACTTTTCTTTTTTATTTCTTTCTCATACTAAAGTAGTCCCTATTCCTCTTTCACCCAAGCTAGTACAAATCAGAATTTACTCCCCTTCATTTCGGCATTATTCATTTCCACCCTACCAATATATGTAACACAAATTTCACTCCTTTCATTTCATCTGGATTCCCCTTTTCATACTACTGAATGTTAAGCATTATCTTTCACTACCACACTTCTTTAATTCGTCCACTTTCACCGTCCCACTTCCCTACTTCGTCCACTTGAATGGATAAACTTGTATACAATGACTACCTATAGCAGGACGTGGATCGAATCTTTGTTAGTGGTTATAGAAAATTGGCATCACGTAATGTACAGTAGTGTCATTATTGTTACCATAATTCTTATAGTACCCTTGTTTACTATAACAAAAGTTAGTAGTAACGTTCGTTTAGTGTATAAAGGCGAAGAGTTTTGCAGTTTGAATGGTGCCACATTTTATGAACTGCCGTTGAAAAGAAAGTAGTATTACATTGCGCCGACGACCACAAAAATTCATCTTTGAAAATGCATCACCTGAATTGAAAGACGACTCCAGCGCTAATAAGCTTCCGTATAACTGATACATCATGTTACATGGTGTATCGTGCTCCTTTCCAATTGAATTATTGTCGAATTTTTAGTAACATACTCTTCGCAGGGTCCCGTGTGGGTTTAGGAGTTAATTATGATGGAGCTCATTTAATCTCTTTGCGTACTGAACAGAGTGTTAATAATTCTGAATTTTGTTTCCATGATGCGCAGTGAGATGGGCGGTTTTCCTTGTTGGGTAACCAACAGAACTTTTGAGTAGGTATGACAACAGGGCCTCCTGAACAAAGAGGCACTCATCAAGTCGATGATGAAGAATTGGATGGTGATGTCGAATCGGTCGGCGATGACGAATTGGATAGTGAAGACGAATTGGTCTCTGACGAAGATGATGAAGATGGAGATGCACACAGGAGAAGTAGTGAGTTTTCCAGAGACGGTGATTGTGACAGTGACACTGTCTCACTCAGCTGCATTCCTCGCACACGCAGACGTACCTTTCGTATCAGACGGACGCAGATGTTGAATAAAGTTAAATTTTGATCATCGGGTCGAATTTAAATTATACAAATTTCAACTATTGTAAATTTTCTCACGTTTTCAATGCAGCAATCAGAAGGTACTGTAAATAATATGTCCAGAACAAGGCGTCCCAAAACAACCTGATATTCATTCGTTTTTACACTGACTTTGGAGTGCCACATACAAAACGTTTCCTTTACAATTTACAATAGTATTACATTGATATAAACTTAGAATACTGTAAATTTTGACACGTTTTCTGTCACGAAAACCGAAATTACGTCAAGAAAAGAGTTCGCAGAAACTTTACCCGTGTCGCAATTTTTAGGACTCTTTTTTTTACGCTTGTTACAAACTATTTTTTTATTTTCTATTGAGCCAAGTGTTCGTGGCTGTGCGCCCATTTTGGTTAAAGTTTTGCACAAAAATGAACATTTCACAATTACTGCAGTGGGAGTTTATTTTCGAGCAGTACCCTCCAACCGATCGCGAAATCAACGAATCTAAATTCTACTGTAAAAACAAACGAATATTTTTTAACCTCCTATGTCCCAGTCAAGTTCAGTAGTTTACATTAGAGTTTTCGGAACTATTGAACCAGAAAGTCAGACTTACATGGTCAACATTTCTACAGTAATTCTTGAAGAGATGAAAGGGCATCCTGGAATGTTTTGTGGGCCAAGATGTAATCAATGAGGAGTGGCACTGCTGACAAGTCGGACTTTCTTGGTGTTTTTCCATGCTTTGAAAAGTGGATTTCTGACTATTCTACGAGGAATGTTTGGGACTTATTTTTTTTTTGAAATTGTTTTGATTAAAATGAAGAAATCGTCGCCGTAAAAATTTCGTATAATGAACTAGATTCACTCTTTCAAGTAGAGACACTTCATCATTATAAAGAAACAACGAAACACCCCATCATCACTAACTTCAAACGTCATGAACCAATGTAGGTACAAAGTTGGGAGATGTAGGATCCCTGGATGTGATAGCAATTGTAAGCGTTGCTGTTGCGACTGCGATGGTGTTGACCGTGATGACGCGAAAAGGAGGAGGAAAGGAGGAAAGAAAGGAAAACATAGGGTAATTAAAGGTAGTAATAGCCGTATTACATCAAGTAATGCGACAAAGAACATTTGAAAAACATCAAAAGAAAATGTATCACCTTCAACTCCTTCATCATTTAATAACTTTAGAAAAATTCATGACATTTGGAAACAATTCGGACTAAGCTCTGCGAACTTTAAAAAGGTACCTTTTATTCAATGACGTAATAATGGAACTGTGCATTATGATTCGGAATTTTCGGCGTTGTTTGTAAACACAGAAGTAAGTGCTACTAAAACAATTGCACACATACTCTATCCTGGGAACCGTGATGTTCTTATGAACCATGTATAGGAAAAATTAAAGCGAAATGAATCAATAGAGAAGGAAATTGGTGAACTGATATCAGTTTTAGCATCCTTTGGGAAATCAGCCCCAAAAGGTTCCGTTCAGGGTAGAGTGGTTCATGCATGTTTCATTAAGGGTATTTCACTGAGAACATTAAAAGACGTTAGAGATGTTCAAAATTTAAATTAAGTTGGGATTGGAACTGCTTCACGTGCATATATTGATTATAATACAATACAGAATGGAACACTGCTCGACAAAACAAGAAGACATATTATACGTTTTGATGAGGATTTCGTACAAGATACGGTAATGTTTATTCTTTCTCCTCAAAATTTTGGAACCATATCTTGGGGTACACGAATTATCAGATTAAGTGAACATGAAGTTGTATAGTTGACAGTTTTAGTTAGACGTATGTATGTGAAAGGTATGTATGCAAACTACATTGCAAACATGTCTGAAACAATAGGAAGAAGCACTTTCAATAGAATAGTTACCAATATAACAAGAAGTGGTAAGAAATTGTTGAATTCTGTAGACTATGTAACTAGACTTCTTTTAAATGATACTGTTATAATTTCGAAAGATATCATTGAACTATTTTCAGGAACGGAATTAAGAAGAGAGCAACTTACGAATTATCTCGTAATTGATCGAAAACATTTAAAGGTTCAATACGATTTTCATGCAGCAAAAGAGGGTGATAATGATGGAACACATGGGACGAGATATGGTCTATGTAAAAGTAATTTAGAAGATGAAAATATAGAGATAGTTGCCATTAGATCAAATAAATGCAATGCTTGTGATTTTCCGACTTATATGGTGAATGAGGTTTGAAAAGAAGTAGAAAATAATAAGGAGTTGTTAACGAAATGTAATAATACAGAACAGATTGAAGACATATTGCGTGTTTTAGGTGACATTGACGATAAATTTAATCTGTATCGAGGACATCTCGTGAGAGTCAAAAATCATCAAAAGTCAATTCCGGAATCAATTTCTGAAATGGAAAGACAGTGTGCGGATGGAAAAGAAGTATTAAGTGCTATTGTCACAATAGATTGGAAGATGATATTTGACTCAACTTCTGCTAGAAAGATGACAGTGGAACATTACGAAAAAGGGGAATAGCATGGCACGGATGTCTACTAACTTACTTTCGTCACATTCAATCTATTGCTCTATAATAAAATGTAGAATTTGATAACTAATGTTCCGTGGAAAGAGTAATTCTTTATCTAGATCAAATCCTCGAAGGAGACAATACATAAGATGCTAGTTCAGTAGCTGTGATGATGGAATATTTATTGTATTGGATTTCAATGGAGATTCCGTTTATTACAACTATATGTTTACTTAGTGACAATGCAAAATATTATAATTGTAACCTATTGCGTATGTATATACTTATTATAAATACAAAATGTGCTGTAAAGATTAAATAATATAAGCACACGGAAATCCAGGATGGAGAGAGTCCCTTGGATGGCCATTTTTCCAAGGGTATGGAGAATGTTATCAGATTCATGTGAACATCACAACGTGATAGAATTCTTGCAATTACAACTCCACGTGGTTTGGCTTTGGCGCTATCTGGAAATGGTGGTATTCAAATCTCATCCGTTCAACTTATACAAATAGACAGGAAGGAGCTTCAACTGGTATCTTCAATATTATTGAAAACTTATAATGTTCTAAAAAAATACATAACACGCTGCAACCATGTACATTTCGATTATAATGATAATTTAATTTCTGATAAAATAATCACAGTTGAATATATTAAATATGCTTCAAAAAAGAAAAGAATGTTTTCTTTTTGTGCTCAAGCACACTCCGGTATAGGTGGTTTACGTGGTCTCTGTTCCATTTGACTAGATCTACAACTACATGGGACAAGAATTATGCCGATTGCAAATATTTGTGGTAATTCCTCAGATTTTCAAGACGTAATCTTTGAAAGGGATGTTGAAGGTGAACAATCACAATTGTATATCAATCCTACCTCAACTTGTGATTTAGAGTATTCAACAATACAAAGAGTATACACTGAACCAATCGCAGTACCACAAGAGGATTTTGTTTTCGAAAGTGGGCTAGAGTTATGTTCAGAATCCGTTTTCATACATGAGACTCCAGATTTTAACGATAAGGAGGAAATCAATGGGGATGAACATGACAAATTACAGACTATAGAAATGGAAGAGCAAGATGAAGAACATGACCATGTCATAGATGTCATAATGTTAATAACAAAACTTTGTATGGACCAGCAATTTCTGTTCGTGCTAATGTACTGGGACCACGTCATAGATGTCGTAGTGATAATAATAAAACTTTTCATGGACCCAAACTTTCTGTTCGTCAAGATGCAATTGCACAAGATTTAATAATTGCATCACTTGCTGTTGATACTCAAAAAGTGTATATCAGGGACGGGCAACATACATTTTATGAGTATGAACTATCTATTTCAACAATTACATCTCCTCCAAAACAAGGATGGGCTAGAAGAGAACAACATGGTCAGATGTACGGGGCTTCTTATAGAGTAGAATTTGAAGATTTGTTGGTTAAACTTTTCAGCAAAGTGATAAACAACCTCGGGCAGAGGATGGGACCTGAAGGGATGTACGAGCATTTTCGACGAACGTATCCGAAAAGGTTCAGAATACCTGCTGAATTTGCAATCAGAAGAAAAATATCTCAAATATTTGAGCTATCGAAGAAAAGTGGTGATGAACTTGTTGCAAAAGATGCTAATTTATCTCCAAGAAAACATAGTAGAATATCTAAACTTTCAAAAGAAGTAGTATCCTTTATTGGACAAATTATTCGTGGCAATCCAAATATACGTCCTTTAAATGGGTTGACACAGGTTCGTCTTCAGTTTTCAAACCTAGACGAATCTGTATGTGATTTAATTATTCGGTCAATGATAAGTTCGGTTAAAAACAAAGGTATATCAAATGAAAATGCATTGCAGGACATTCCCTTATTATCAATATTACTAACTAAGTGCTCCACGAATCCGATGTCCGAAACGGATCATATTTAATTCATTCTAAGGTCTCGAAAATAACTCCAATTTTTGAAGACTTGAATTTTATGCGTTTTTACTACTAAAAATCTGGTTTTTAGGTTTTCAGATATGCTGAGTTTGAGAAGATGTAGAACAAAAAGTACTCCATCGATTTGGAAGATTTTTAGTTTCGTCAATTAGTATGGTCTTCAACTTTCCGTTGATTTTATGAAAACTATGACATAATGTACAGCGGATTCAATCGTTTTTGAATCTCTCCGGGAAACAGGTCGATTTTGTTGCACTTGACTGGGACATAGGGAGTTGATGAATAAATAAATAAATAAAACAGTACAAAACAATTACACAAATTTAAACTACTGTAAAGTCTCTCACGTTTTCAATAAAGCAATCAGAAGTTCTGTAAAAAGATGTCCAGAACTGGCCGTCCCAAAACAACCTAAGATTCATTCGTTTTTGAAACACTAACTTCGGTGTGCCACATACAAAACGTTTACTTTATACTTTACAGTAGTATTACATTGATACTAATTTAAAATACTGTAAAGTTTGACACGTTTTCCGCCACGGAAACCGAAGTTACGCCAAGAAAAGATTCCGCAGAATCTTTACACGTGTCACATTTTTTAGGACTCTTTTTTACGCTTGATGCAGTTTTTTTTTTATTTTCTACTGGGCCAAGTGTTCGTGGCTGTGCGGACATTTTCGTTAAATGTTTGCACAAAAATGAACATTTCAGTTACTGTAGCGGGAGTTTATTTTCGAGAAGTACTGTTTAACCAAGCGCGGAATAGATGAATGTAAATTCTACTGTAACAGACTACACAGTAATGGTAGGTAGAAAAATTATTCAAAGTTATTTTCATTCAATGAAGGAAATGAAATTATAACATTGCTTCGGACGACGACCGTCGTCCAGTGAAAGCAAACGTATTTTTTTTAAAAAAATAAATAAAACACTACAAAACAATGAAATTCGATGTGAAACTGCTTACTCATCTCCATCTTAATATGGAGGGGTTGATCACCTCGCGTTGTATTTCTGGGATTCATTAACCCCACAGTCTGATGCCTTTAAGGCTCTCTATTGCAGATGACACCTACGGTACTAGGTGCCAATAAAAAGTTAAGGTAGCTGTTTGGAAATATGAACCCGCGGATGCACGCACGTTGTATTCACCCACATGAACAAAATAAATATGAATTTCATCCATACGGACAACCAAATCAATTGCTGCTTTCAATATCTAGGACTACGTTGACAAAACTTTTACAAAATGAATGCGACGCACATCAAAATATTCAACTAAATTTCAAACATAAATGTGTGAATAATAATATATATATGCCTTCTTTTATTGTGAAGAATGATTTATGTAGTAGTGTGTGTCACTTCATCAGACCTATTCTACCAGTCTGTGCAGACGGTACTTTTTCCAAAGTCAGAGGTTTAACGAGTCGTGAACCGGTTTTAATTTTTGACAGCAATGTATCTCTTGTTTGTACAAAGAAATTTCATTTATACCTATTCAAAATGACACGTACGTACAGAATGCTTTGCATATTTGACCGAGACAAGATTTCATGTTGATCACCTTACCGAACAGGAGTGAACAATATGAATCTGATAATTCCCCTAAGTCTTTCACAGCCACTTTGTTCATGCCACCTGATAAATTTAAAAGTCTTAAGATGGATGAAGACTTTATTCAATCCTTCAAAAATAATTTCAAAGACGCTTTATCATTACCGAATCTGATCAATAATTTTGAGGAAAATCCAACAGCTCCTTTAGTAACAATTCAATGTATTCCATAAAATCACCATAAAAAAGCTATGTTAATCAGTTACGCTACACATACAATCGTACAAGAGTCATTATTTGGCGGTACTCGAGTGCTGACTCATTCACCCCACTGCGGTATCCAATACGACGTCGTCCACAAAGCCACCAGACACCAGGAAAATGCTGGACTGCGATTTTGGTTAAACCAAAAACATCGTACATGCAATGTAGAAATTATGTACTCAATAAAAAAAGGGATAAAAATGTGAAAAAAACCAGGTACTGTCATTGGTTAAAAGGAAATAAATTTACACGTATTGTAGAAATTTTGTACATGTTCACGATTGTTAGATTAACAATTCACGCCGTCCGGTAGTGGTACACCCGCTCCCATCTCTTCCACTGTCACCGTGGCAGTCTAACATCACCGCCGCCAATGTCTAGTTTAAACATCGCCACTGCCGCCGCTTTTACCATTGTGGTGGTCACACTTCTCCAGCGGCAATGTCCAGTTCAAGCATCGCCACTGCCGCCTTCTTTCTCAGTAACCGGTACGTAAGTTGTTGACACTTCCCCACACATCACTGTACTTCCATCTGTTCTCAACTGCGTATTACGTCCATCGACATTTATATGAAAAATACCCCATGCAACCACAAACCACTACCAGCGACCACAAAATAGAAATAATATATTATACTTTTTCTTGCCTTCCTCCCCAAATCCCCGTCATTTCTAAACATATTAATTATCTGACAGTTTTATTTTCTCTTGTGCAAAGATGAAATCATGTAACATTGCGACAGAAACCATAAAATCCATCGTGACAGGGTACGATTTAACACAGGAAGTGAACATAAAAGCTTCCTTTTTTTAAGAAAGAAGAAAAACTTGAAAGTTACTTTTGCATCTGTCAGTACTTTTCTACGGTTTCTGCGTGCTGTTGACTATGATGTCACATCTGGGCGTGCTGCAAAAGCAAGTAATGCTCATCGCGCGACGCCTGTACCTATCGAGGATTCCATGCGCGATGATTTTGTATCAGACATTATGAAAGTATGTTCAGAGCTATTAGCATCAAGTGAACATGCGAAAGTATCAAGCAAAGCATTTGATATTGTGGCAAGGTATGTCGAATAGGTTGATTTTGGACTCATAGTTCAATCAAGGTTTTTAAAACCAATGTATGAGACCATTACTGCAACTGGTGCTTGCGCATGGCGTAAAGACGCTGCAGCAGCTCAAAGAGATGTTATACAGAAGGGGATGAGTATGCCAGTGAAAGTGAAGTTGCCACGTGAGCTTGATGTTGATTATTTATTGGCAGCTATTCAAACAGATCACTTCCATTAGTCTCATCTTTGATATTAGTGGCCGCGGATTATGTTAGCGTACAGGATATTTTTGTATACGTCCTGGGCTCACTACCAGAATGTATGAAACATTTGGGGGTTGCCAGAATGAATGGTTGTCGTGAACACCAAACACAACATCTGCAACTACAACAGTTTCAAAGCGCTCAAGCTCATTTATTAGAACTAGAATGAGGTAGTTATTTTGAAGTATTTGTCGTTCTGCGAGGGTGCTTGTCAATGACTCTGACGGACACTTTCTGTCAACGCTTCTGAAGTTGA
>JAULBU010017356.1:0-20571 GCA_032358235.1 Odonthalia washingtoniensis | reverse complement strand
CAGGTCAACCCATCGTCATTCCAACAGTAAATACTCATTATAATAAACAAAACATAAAACTCATGTTTGCTTACAGCTTGCCCCATGAACACATTGCTTACTTCTCCATCACTTGTTCCCCCACGTATGGCGTAAATACTCGTCATTATAATAATATTGGATCTGTCCTAAAATCGGTTGAAGTTCCCAAGCATCTCACGCATGGACTTGTGGTGGTAAAGTTATGTATAACTCCAGACATGTCTTTGCTTTCCGGTATGTCACAGCAGTATGGCACTATGACAGGGAGGCAATTCCATTTCATCTTGTTGTTTATACATACCGTAAAACTTCCATGGAATATTCAATTAAGGGCGCAAGAACCGTTGTCATTGCGTCATGCAACGAAACCATTTTATCATCTCGACCCCGCACTGACGAGTTCAATGGGACGTGATCGTCAATCGCAATAATTTCATCACTGCCTGTGTTACTATTTCCGCAGTAGTCCTCTATGACTTTCTCTGACTGTGATCCTTGTAACCCAACGGGAAGAAATCCAACTAAAGTATAACCATGGTCTATCATAAAACGTCTGAATTATACGGACATATTCAGAAATGTGACATGTATGGGATAACCAACTATGGATTGCGACTTCAAAGTTGTGGCTGTTTTATCGGTATATATCTGTAACATTCCAACGAAGGACTTCGGCGACGTGTCTCTACTTTGATTCGACTCAATTGCAGACTTGTCATTTGTCATTAAAGTGTTTCTTATTGACATGTAAAACTATACAAAGAATTCGGAGTGCAAAGGATGTGAGATATAATCACGGTCAACCTCGTTGAAAAAAGGTCTAAATTTCACATATGTGGCACTAGCGACATTCATTTGTGTACGTAACACATCAATGATGTATTTTTTGTATATGAAAGATTTTTTATTGTCGTCTGACGCAAATCTTGTATGGAACGTACATTTTTGAAATCCGTTATCGATTAAACTCCGATCCACTGTTCTGTCCACAATTGACATGAATTTATTCCAATCAGCTATAAGTTTACGAACAACATCTGCACTGAAAGTAACTGATCGAAGCATCCGGATTATCTTAATTACAGTGTCAATTTCAATTTCTTCTGATAAGTTTACCAAATGATTCTCTGTAACTTTTACATCAGTGACCTGTTCCGAAGGTTGGAAGGGACGTTGATCATCAGGACAGTCCGTCTCATCGCTGTGCAATATTTCTACGTCAGGTCCTTCGTAATGGGCATCGTATCTGTTCGTGTGCTGCTGATAACCGTTTCCATTTGTTGCATGTCATATAGTGTTCAATCGTTTCTTCTTATTGTATTTGCATGACGTGGCATGTAGTTTGTAATCAGCCCAAACGTCTGTCGATTATGTGCAATACGTTGTATGGCAGACGAATCTTTTCGTTACCATTATAGTGGAATGTCGGATCCAGAGCAATAGCGGTCGATGTCACATTCTTTGAATAATTTGAATATTGGTAGAATAATTTGTTAATAAGCACCAACGTATTCACCGATATTTCTTACTTTTCACTGCCAGTACTAGTCGATTGTGCCACTGTAAGTAGTAAAAAGAAATATAATCATGTCCCAATTTAAAAAAGGTTAAAATATTCCTCCATATGGCGGAAAAAGTTTTACATATTTTTGTTATCGGCAATGTTGTGAAAGTAAGATGACAGCCTGTATTAAGAAAATACATGACATTTCAAAAAGATGACAGGAACATATACACATTTAACTAGAACCGTTTCTGGGAACAAACATACAATTTACTTTAGCATATAGGTAGAAATAAACTTAGACATGCAAGGTAAACAAAGATAAATTCGATCAAGGAGAAATTATCAACCCAACGGTGGCACTTCGACATCTGACATTCCCCAATCATCCATATTTTTTGGTTCATCGTCTCCGCCGTCATCACTTTCATCGGGTTCTCCATCGCTATGACCACAACTTTGAGGACTGCTTGAACTATGCGATGTGTGAAAAGATAGCCGTTGACCATATGCGTATGAAATAGCATCTTTCAAATTGCTACCGTCCGGGATAATATACATATGATACCTTAGTGCTCCTGTTCCATCCATCCTGCCCATGCATGTTGAACGTAACCATCACTAATGAAAATGGACTGTGGGGGATTTGAATTTCATGCATTTCCAAACAACTTGCAATTCTGTCCTATCCGTCCTTGCTGAAATGAACATAATGATAGGACACAGGAGCCATCCATAACGACACGACTTCACTAGCAGTTGTGATTTTGAAGTAACCGGGGGAACCACTCCACTCTTCCTTACGTCGAAGTCATTGTGACCATGTTGTGGTGGACAATCCTTACCAGTGATGAGAAAGCGGCCCCCACCGTTTGTAATTTTTGTCGTTTATTTACAATTGTTATCTAAAGTCAACAAGGCGCACAAAATTCCAATCCATAAGTCCAGTGCAGCACGTCGTTTAGCTATCCATACATAATCACGATGATTTTCCATTTGATTTTCAAGTAGACTTCTTGTACTGGAGTAACGTCCAATTCCATTGTTTCTGTCGTGTTCGTCATTTCCAGAAATACCAGTGTTGATAATTGGACTCCAATGATCTCTATTCCTTTCATCTTTCAGCGCCTCTTCGCCCGGAAACCATGTTTGAATTTCGGTAAAAAGTTCACCAATCGTCTGTGCAGGAAATTCATGGTATCCCTGAAACGCTTCTATATACCTCTTTCTCATTTTCTCATCCATGTCCAAAGAATCAGACATACTCTGCAGAATTCAGTACCCATCACTATCAAATTGCTGCTTTTCCTGCAGAAGTACGCAAGTCCACAGCTTCCTTCAACATTCCTTGTTGCATGTAACCATTTATCCGATTCTGTGCGATCTCTGAGAAGTTCGATATGTTCTGCTTGCATGTAAGCAGACCACGGCCAATAAATATCTCTCAATGCTACTATTTTATCATACATGAAAAAAACGTGCACACGATGAGAATCTGGGATTAGTTCCGACTTCAGCAGAGTCTTTGTGTCGTATAAAATTTCAACTCCCACCACTTTCTTGCCTTCTCCGTCCGTCCTATCAATCATTATTTCTCTTTTCCGTGTTTCTTGACTTCTAGGCTCCCTCGTAACTCCATTGACGGTATCCTCTGTTACATTGTGTCTTCAGTATTGTAGCATTTCTTCAATGGTCACTATATCTCTACACATCTTGTTTATTCTTTTCCACATAGCACTGCATCCCGGTGGCATAACATTTCGAGGTGGTTCGTTATCATAGGGGCCAATGTCATTTGCCACGGTAGACCTTGGCAAGTTCCTTGGCATTCTACCTAGTCGTTTTGTTGATGTTTACCTTCCACCATTTGTCGATGCCTCAATATCTGGCGTATCTTCTTCCATGTCAGACAATATAGGATTTTTTGCCTTTTCCTTCTGTTTTTTTGCTCGGGGTTCTTCCTCGTCACTACTCTGTAGGTCAATAATTTCTATTAGCTGCCTTTTCTTGCTTCTCGTACGTGCTCGAATAATTCCATGGACACCCATTCCTGTTGTTTGTTTTCCTATATTCCCACCGTTATTACTTTATTTGAAAAATCACTGCCTTTTTTTGACAAGTCTGTCATGGCAAGCACTTGCACAGGTAGCCAATTTTCCAGACCTATTTCCAACACCATACTCGAAAAGTCGCATTTGATTGCAAAAGGTTGCATGTATGGTTTTCTTTCATGTTCGTGTTCGTGTGTCTGGGATGACAACGTCCATTAATTCCTGCTTTGTCTTCGGAACTTCTTCTTCTGGTAAATCACGTTCACCATCCGCAATTGCTTCCAACAATGTCTGCATAGACTTTGAGAAATTATTACCAAGCCGATAGAAAACAGTTGCATCAAACGTTCCCTTTTCTGGTCTTCCAAAATAAGCTTCTGCTGCATCCAATAGGTACATTATAGTCTCCTCCGTACCTTTGATGAGAATTCCGCTGTCTAAGTACGTCATCCCTCTTTTACCAGAGTCCTGGCCACTTCCAAACTGCGGTATGGTCTTGATCCCTTCCATGACAGATTTGAATCTGACAAGCATCTTACCCACACGAGCGTACCGTTCGTATGTTGAGGTACTTTTCGTATCAAGAAAATGTGACCTTTCCATGTCCCTCGAAATATCCACTGTCCTTGCTCCTTGAAACGGTATATTATATTATTCGGTAAAGGTCTCAGCATATCGTATGGCTCTGCTCATGAGGTCAATGAACAGAATGTCCTTTTTTGTTTTCGACAATGATATGTTTCGAGACCCGCTTAGATTTATAACTTCCCACAGTGTCATGTTCAATTTGTCAGTACGTACGATGAGAGCGACACGAGTACGATCTATTTCCCAATTTGTGGCGGAAGTTACCTTTACACTAAGAATCTGGAGTGCAGACAGTCAATGCCTCCTGCCCACAAGACGTAATGACTTGTCTGACTTTAGTACAATTCTATATCATTCCTGGCTGCATAATTGCAAGATACCAGTATACTTTCCGTTAACATATTTAAATTCGAAATTCACAGAGATCATTCCGAAATCAACTTGATACCGCTCTTTTTCAAAGCATTAACGAATGTATCACGATTCTCGGTATTCCATACAAAGCAATGCCGTACTTTGGACAGGAATAATTTGTGCTCGGCACGGTGCTGACATCCCTGAGGGAGTTCTTGACATTTCTGACTTGACTTACTCAAAGCCATAATTTGAGAGGCACATAATTACTAAGACGAAAGTTTGAAAGCTGAGCAGACCTCCCACTATCTGTCACCTCATTACCATCCCTGTTCGCGCGTTGAACTGCGATAACCTTCATCGCTGGAGAATCTGAGCAATGAACACCATCTTCTGCTTCCAAATCACGGAGGATTGCTGGGTTGATACATCGTTCATTGTTTTCATAATACGGATATTCCCGTTCCTTATGCATCACCTTTATTTGGACATAGGTTATTTCCACTCTGTTCAATATGTAATCCGGTGCAGCCGTTGCCCATTTTGTTGCACTCGCAGAGTTAGTTCTACTTCCAACCCTTAGTTTTGCAGTACCAACAATGACTGCACTCATATCCGAACAATTAATACCACGGCACCCTCGGGATGACTTCACCACTTCAACGTAATCATCATCTAGATATTACAGTTCAATAGAAACATCTGTAACGATACCCCTTGCCGCTGCACCGGTACTGCTTCCTTCTCCAAGAACCAGCTTGTGGAATAGTTTCGCTACATCTTTCCGGGAGGTAGCGGGGCATGAGACAATTTTTCTGTGCAGATGCTGAAGATGACGACATAGTTGATTATAAACTTATTATGCTGTAGTTGAGAAATATTGAATTTAATTGACGACGTCTGGTTGTGAAGAAAGATATCGTGAAGTCAGTTGATGACGGCTGGTTGTGAAGTGGGATCTAGTAATGTTATACGCCATATATAGAACAGAATATATCGCGATTTGACACCGACCTCGCTTCAGTTGTATGACTTTGATAATCGGTTTGTTGTCTTTGTTATCAGAATCGAAAATCTTGCTATCATAAACGGAACTGTTAATATATTGCGATTTGATAATTACCTCGCTTCAGTTGTATGACTTTCTTAACCTAACAGTGCTTCTGTAACGATATAATAATTGTTCCGCGTACGGTTGTGTTGTACTTACCCCTGGTATATTGCCACATAATTTTGCGGCGGAAAGCATTATTTGCAAATATTTCCCAATATTTTTCCTCCATATGAGAGTAGAAAAATTGCAGAAAATTATACAATTGATTTTTTGTTGCAAAAATTGAATATTTAATTTTCTGCGAAAAAATTCCTCCGTTTGGAGAAAAATTAAATATTTATTGTTTACAATATGTACCAGATCAGAACACTATATAACTTTTTCGGGCATATCATCTCGGTACTGCTACCGTTACGTTACCTTCTTCACGTTCTTTCATATCCTTCCATCATCAACATCGATGATTACGCCTCTAATCGATTATTACGACCTTCCACAGGCGTTATCATACCTTTGCAGAAACATTTTCTTCAAAGTCATCATATCAGCACCATAAACATCTACACACATCAAGTCAACCTTAAAGAACCTCCGTATAATTTGATCACTTTAACAGCAACTTCACACTCCATATATTCTTCTCCACCAACACGAACCACGACTTTTTTACATCAATTTCAACATTCTACATCTTAATCCCCAACTAGTTTAAACTTTTTTTCAACACGGAACTGAAAAAAACTACAACATGTCAACTACAACCTCTACTGGAAAATGCTCCAACTGGAAACACTCAGCAAGTGAATGTGAATTCACTCGATTTCTGCTGTTCTCATTTATTGACAGTTTCTCCCGTTCATCTTTCCAAGCGAAATTAAACTACCGGAATTTCAACTTCAATAAATATGTGGAATGGTTGAGGTTCCATGACGATCCGATTTTCAAGCGCATAAAAACTCGTTTCGAAAGCAAGGTGAATGACAGAAAAGAGGCTTTGAAAGAATCATTATTCGAGTCTATATGAGGTAATGGTGACAAGGTTCTAGCAGAAATGGGTTCACAGCAAGTGCTTCAAATAGATCGTACGTCTCTCGCCATATACACATATGGTTTTAGAGATGAACGCACACTGCAAATATTCACTTACTTGTTTAATGTCAATTTCACTTCAACTGGGTCATTACATGTTCCAACATTCATTCACATGATCATCCAGTCAACTGGGAAAAGACTTCGACGGAACCCATTCAACACGTCTATCCCAAAAACTTTCGAATGTCTCCTCTTTCACCACAGCATTTCATTTGTCTCGGAGACAATGCCAAGGAAACATTCTAAGGCGCGTAACGGAAACATTTTCAGCATCAAACATTTGACTGGTAATTGAATAGGATTCGTTTGTCAAACAATTTTCAAGGCGTGGACAAGACTGGCAACATCATTAGGCATTCCTCTAGTCAGTAAAATGTTGTCTCCGTACATATTTTTCAACTCAACAACATCAAGATTCGAAGTTCTTTCTACAAGGAACGATGGTTTTTCTCCAGTTACCCAATGAAAAATATTTACAGCAGATGATGAACCAGTCACTATCGAAGAATTGGTGTTCGAAAAAGCTTGGTAAAGAACAAACAGAGCGAACAGAGCATTTCGTTATATCTCATCTTAATTTTTTACCAACCTACACAAAATATTGTGCAACATCTCGTTGTACGACCCCTATTCCAACTTGGAATCAGCTCCGATGCTGAAATCCTTCTTTTGTGATCCTCACAGTTCGAAATTGCAGCAATGATTTTCTGATATACCTGGTCATGTATCCGAACTTCTATCCGTTCCAGTTAGCAAAAGTATGGAAATTATCGAGGACGTTGATGAGAATATTTCCCCTTCAGAGGAAATGGAAACAGGTAATGATAAGCGTGGAAGGTCACCGTTCTCCGAACAATTGCAAAGAAATAAGAAGAAATGTAAGGTTGGTGGCAACCAAAAAATGGAAACATCCTTAAACCAATCGTCAGATATCCCGACAGAAGTTACGGAGGAAAATGATCTCGAACCAACAGCTTCAGATGAGCTGACTACAATGCGATTGAAATCAATGGAAGTGCTGAAATTAGGAATGCAGAATTACTGTTGTTGCTATGAATGCGATTTCCAGTCCCTTACTGACACACATTAAAATGCTATGGGTCAGACTCTACAAGATAATGTTCATTTTACTCTAACAGACCCACCATACAACATTAGACATAAAAACGACTATCCAAATTCAGATCACGATAAGTTCACAGCAGAAGACATGAAAGAATTGGTAAATTTTTTGGAATCTGTTTTGACACGAGGAATTCATGCGCATATGTTTTGTTCGGCAATGCAATTTTCTTCCTAGTTTGAACATATTAGGTCGAAGAAGGAATTAATACCATTAGAAAATCCCGAAAGAGATGAAATTTCAAAAGGATACAAGACTGAAATAAGTGTTTTTAGTATGGAGGAAACACCGCTCCATTACAAGAAGACAAGAGGTTACTATACATCAGATCCAAGAACACCTGGTCTAATGCATCTATCCGTGGTTGAACATGCAGTATACTTCTGGGAGAATGGTGTGGTATGGGATCCCGCTTTGAAAAGGATAAACCACAGTCGTTCTGGGTTCATCACTTCTGTTAATCCCGGAACATGTAATGAATTGAATAACATCCCAAGGGTCCCAATTGACAAAAAGGTATTGCTTCAATCGCAGAAAAATTCTTCCGATTGAAGACCAATGCTCCGACCAGAGCAAAAGTCAACAGAGTGTATGATGGATATTATACCGAAATTTACCCATCCTGATGAGTTGGTTGTGCGTCCATGCGCTGGTAACTTTTCTGTGGCAATTGTATGACGGCACAGAAGGAGACCTATTTGCTGCACAAAGATATTTAGGAGAGCTGGAAGCCATTGTCTTGGAAAAAGAAGGGACGTATGAGATATTCTTCCTGGACTTCCCACAGTTCAGACATTGCATAAGTACCTTCGTCACTTCATTTCACAAGCCATTGGGAATACATCTTTGTATAAAAATAGTGTTACCATAGCGTTGGACATGTGGAAAATATCACGGAAGCGAGCCCTTGATGGAATACCTACGAAGATGTTTCTTTCAATGGAAGAAGAGGCACTAGTTTTTCTCTGAAACCATCCACAATCAAACATGAAGCTGGTCTGGGGGTTTTTGCAGAAAATGCAATAGATGAAGGTTTCCTCATTGGTAATTACTATGGAACATTGGTCTACGGAAATACTGGCGGGAGTCATTTGGTAACAACAGCATATGATGAGGGTTTCCTTTCGCTATCTAAGGCTCAATTCCTGAAATACGTTGCCAATTGTTTACATAAATATACATCAAGTGATGGATCGAAAAAGATGGTATGGATTGTCGCTTCCCCTTAGTGCATTACAATATACATTAATGATTTCCATCCCCTCCCTGGAGATAAATCTTCGGCTAACAACAGATTGAATAATCCAAGAACTGCAAATTTCGCTCTCGTGCAAAACAGAAAGTTGAGATCCAATGCGGCCTCAACTTTATAAAACATTTGGAGATTCGTGTTTTATTTCCTATTGCAATTGTTCAGGAAGTTTTCATTGATGACAGTGCTGACCATGTTCATGTCGTTAAAGACAGCTAGAATTTTTACTTTCATTTTTTCTGTCATTTTATCTTCAATTTGTCTCTTCTTATGTACACTGCATTCTACAATTATCACTATAACTACATTTGCTAAACTAATATAATTGATTTCACTAAATACTGTCAATTCCATGAAAGCCTTTTTATGTTACAAGTAATAATATCTACGTTATATTCTGAGGATATAACATATACTTCATTACTGGGCACATGTCTCGTAATGACAGCTTGTCATGTTATGGTACAATGACAGGCTCTCATTCATAGAATATACCATTTCAATACCCAGTTTGATCCATCAAGATATGAGGAACCATACAATGCGATTAATATAACACAACATGGACAGTGCGTACAAATAAAGCTTGAACGAATTACCACAATCACCCACCCATACATGATTTTTCCTCACAATCATGTATGAGCAGGTGGAGGTAATCACTATGAAAATGTAGGCATCTGTAGTACAGGTGCCTTCGTTTTCACAGTGAACTATATCGTAACGTAACCCACTTCCTACCCTTCCACACTTGAAGTGCGCAAGGGTAGGAAATGGGTTACGTTACTCTATTCCTCGAATTGGGAAGGGAAAAGTACCAACTAATAACTAAATCTAAGAAGTCATTGCAACAGTTCATTTTACCAAAATATGAAAAAGTAGGTAAGCGATTACGATCTCACGAGGGCCAGGAAGTCATGTTATACTTCCGAACCTCCTCAAGATCATAAACTATTTACAACATTTCCACACTTAGGAAGACAAAATATGTCAACCAAAAAACTGAAAACTGCTACCTAATAACTAATAACGCAAACTAATTCTTACCTTTTTGTACTTTGTATATAAGATAGTTATAAGAATGCTTGGAATGGAAAGGAAGGGGATAAGAAATTTTCGACAACTAATGCAAACATTCCCTTCAATAGACATTTTAAAACCATTCTATGTACGTGGAATATTATTGTTATGAAAATCCGGTCATCTATTCAAATTATTGTAACAGTAATCTGAACAGATGAAATCGTTTTCATAAATTGCCCAACGGCGTGTTGACAACTTGAACATGTACCATACATATCCAAGTTGTCCCCACGTCGTTGGATATTTAAAGTCATATCCTTATAAAATCCCTTCCATTTATTTTTGTTTCTAATCTACTAATGTGCATCATTCTTTTGACCGTGTCCGTTAAATTACGTAACGGATACGTTACATTTAAAATCTCTCACGTCAATGTGGAATATGTACCATATATATCCAAGTTATTACCACGTCATTAGTAACTTAAAGTCATATGCTTATAAAAACCCTTCCATTCATCATTGATTCCAATCACCTAATGTGCATCATTGGTGTGAACGTGTCCATTGAATCATGTAACAGACACTATGCATGTATATTCTCTCATGTAAATGTAAATGACTCCCTTTCAGCTCTTCAGTGTAGGCATTCATGACGTACAGTAATTGCATTGCTGATGGCTTTCCTGCAGTCCACTCTGATATTTTCATATTGCTGGTAGGCATACAAGAACTACTGTAATCACTGTTTTCATAAAATTGGATTGAACAGTTGTGACAGCAATGTCGAAAATTGAGGTCCACATTATGTTTTATTATTAATTGTCGCAAATGCACGCCACTACAAAACACTGAATGCCGAGCGTTCATAACATTACCAGTTTTTGACAAAATGAATGCCCAGGGGAAAACTACGGTGTTTGAATGTTCATTCTACGAATGACCCAATGCGGGAGTTCATATAGATAAATAAATGAATAGTTCTCTGGCACATACGTACTCTTTCGCTACTTTGAAGTACGCATCAATTCCCGGAAACACAGACGCTTCAATTCCTCTTCTGATTTTCGTTTACAGGTTGCTTCCCATCTTCAACTACCCTAGTTCAGGTAAATAGGTATGTTTTCACTACTCTTCCGTTTACGGTTTCATCCTCTAATTCCCATGTTATGACCTTGTCATATTCAATTTACTGACTTTTGTTATATTCTTTATATTTGTTAATGCCATTTTTATATGTATGCAGTTGAATATGTTTTTCATGTTCACAGTGAAAGAATGGGTACGAACCAAAAAATTGAGTTATATAGATTTTATATACATGATATATTAATATATCCTTATTGAGTGAGTTTCTTGGTCGTTGCTTATGGTGGTTCTCATTCTTCTATTAGTGCATAGTTTCTACTTCTTTTCACTTTTCCCTGTTCTGTACAATTTGTTATAGCTCTATCTCTATCACGTTTTTTATTATTACATTTTTTTATTGCGCTATTACCATATTTTTATCAGAATTTTCGATTTGTTATCGCATGATATCACAAGTAATAAAAATATTAATATCGTGTACACCATAATTTTAATACTTGTATTACAATGTCTATTGCTATTATTCTATATATCATTCCCATATTCCATCATATCATACCCACATATAACAGATATATACATCAGAAATCGGAATTAGCATCTACTTTCACAGTCATGAAATGAATGACAAATGGATGAACCATTGACGATTGCATACAGTATATGAATTAATTAATGTAGTTTACATACACTCAAACATTCAGCACATGAAAGTAAAAGTCAATTTGACATATATTACAAACTACATTTTTCGCAGTATTATATGAAGTATTCATTCAACGTCTCATACACAATGTGTAATTACGAGCCTAGTTCACATACAAAAAAATCTGCTGTGCGTGAAAAGAAATTTCAATGATACATTCGTGTGATTTTTCAAACAATGTATGTTGGCCCGGACAATTTCTTCCATTTATTCTGCGCCGTCCTTAAGTAAATTTTCATGCCTCATACATTAAGGCATACATTAGCTGTATGCCATAGTTCATACTCCATACAATTTAACTTCAAATTGTGTAGAGTTTTCATTTAGTTGCCATCTGTAACCATGCAAACACTTTAGTTTTCTGTATGTAACCTACATGGACTCCCAAAATTCACATAGCCTAGTAGATACGAAATCTATCTCAAAACTACATCTCTTGAATGTAGGCAGAAAGATCCGGAAACAAAGACGTGTGGGTGCAAATTGAAGAGAATTGGACATTTTAAAAATTGATAAATGATATACGTTGCCAACGGGTTTCGAACACACCACCACCACATTACTTTTCTACACAGTCAGTTGGCACACTCCTCTCCCGAGTATGCTGCACCGCACTTCCCAGACAACCACACCGCCAACATCAGCACTACTCATAGTCCTCACCATCACAAATCCAGAATTTACCATCCTTTTCCTATATATTTTATAAACAACTCCACCTTATATTCTAAACACCGCATATTCACAACGGCCTCCTATTTCACTCCCAATGCTCCGTACCTATTCCTACCGCAATGTTTCAGAAGATACGATTATTGAACAAAATAAGATATAAATCTGGGAAACATCTCCTCGTCCACCTTGCTGCTCATATTTGTCATCTTCATGACATTCGTTCAACCGCCACTCTATTTCAGTAACTATATAGAAAACGGGGCCAACATACTAAGTAAATCCATACATTCGGATGACATTCAAAAACATATTTCACACAAAGATCTCTTCCGAAACGATACGAGGTTGCACCTATGCTGCGCGGTCACATCAAAAGTGCGTGGTATCTTCAATTTCATCAAACTACATTATTTGAAATATATATGTAGACATTCCAACATAATGAGTAAATGTATACATTTATAATCAATCATTAAATTTCCATTCCAGGAAGATGCCTTTCCTTTCTGTTCACAATAACAAAGAAAGTTCATCCAAGTTTAGAAAATATTGGAGGTTGGTCTTTCGAAAGAAAAAAGTGTCGAAATGGCCATTTGCAAACATTAAAATGAGAAACGAAATATCAATACTCCCGAAAATGGAGAAAATTAATTTGTGGGAGCACATTGAATTGAATTGAACATTTTGAAAATAGTAAATGAAATACGTTCCGAATGGGTTTCGAAAACATCACCACCACATTACTTCCTACCAAGTCAGTCAGTCTTTCTCATCTACTTAGTGTGCTACACCGCACTTTCCATACAACTATACTGCATAAATGACCACTATTCATAGTCGTAATCATCAGAAATACCAAATTTACCATCCTTTTCCTATATCTTTTTGAACAACTCCACCTGATATTCTAAACACCGTGTATTCACAACGACCACCAATTCTACTCCCACTTCTCAGTATGTATTGCTACGGAACTCTACGTGATACTCTAAGCACCGCATATTCAAAACGACCAGCCATTCCACTCCTACGTCTGTAACATTCAAAACCTAAGTGCAATGCGAAGTACCTGAAAGTATCCCGAAGTCGAGCACTAATGTGAACTTCGGCATCTTACACTTCATTTTGTAGGGATTGCACTTCGCACATAATCGAAGTGCAGCCGAATTTGTGCATATTTTCGAAATCGACCACAGTACGCACTTCGCATCTTGACAAAAATGTCGAAGTATTTTTGAAAAATATTGAACAGAAATTTAAATTGAAACGAAACTTTGAAATCTATTCGAAGTGGGTCGAAGTGGAAAATACTATAAAAAATGAAAAATAGAAAAAAAATAAATTATTCCCAAAATAAATTAGGACAACTTGAATTTTTCAGAGTACAGAGTAAATGGCAACGTGTACATGTTTTATGAAATAAGTACAGTTATTGCAAAATCCGTATACAGTTTTTGAAATTAAGTTCACTTTGAAATCTGTTTTCATTGCACAACTTAAAGTGAAGTTGTCTTTACCACCTATTACAATGTATCCTACAGATTTTGTTTTCAAAAACAGAACCCTCGCAGAAGTTAGACAGTGTTCAAGTTTAGAGAAAAGAGACTAAGAGATGAAAATCAACAGACACAGGCAATGATTTGAGAAATGGAGAAAATCCAAATAGTGATGTTCGTCGACAAGATTTCGGTAGTGAAGAAAATGACGTCGGGAAGAAAGACATGAATTTGCGTAGAATTTTCAAGTATAAGAAACATAATGTTGCACGTCTTCAAGAGAGGTTTTATATAGCATTAAACCAATGGTAAGTCCTATTGAAACTGAGGTAGCCGCCAATAATAAAGGAGTTGTGTTGAATATCGAGAAAGTAATAAGGGATGTACCGCACCGTGTAAGTACTACTAGTACTAGATATAAACATAAAATCACCGAAGAAGGAAGGAAAGTCCCTACTAGGAAATATATCAATAGCTGTGGGAAAAATAATTGAAGAAAATATTGCAAGAGATGGTGACGTATCAATCGAAGACTTAATTCAACCTCTTATTTAATCAACAAGTACAAGTTTTTGGAAGACAGATTGTAATTATTGAATCTCAGAACGACAGGATGAACAGATAGTAAAATTACGCTGCCGGAGATAATAAAAAGATATTCATGTACGTCTGACGAGCACTGTGGAAGGTCATGGGGATGGAGAAAACATACCAGAGTTGTGGAAGATGTTGAATCACCGTCCAGCAGGGGTTTATTAAAGGGTAGTAACTAGGTTTGATGTGAACTAGTTCAATGAACTGATGAAAACAATACGATGCCAGCTTGGAAAGTTGCAGGAGAAAAGTTCTCTATCCTTTTACGTGAAGACATCTCTCCTTTTGTCAAATCAACTATGTTATTGTGTGGGGTGTGTAGGACGTTTTCAATGATTGATAGAGCGGAATTACTGTAGAAGTGAGTGAAGAAATATTTTACGCAAAGTGGAATTCCGTTAAAAACATGAAATCTGTAAAGAAATTTCTTTTTTTTTGATCACCATCACTCGTTTAGGAGTGATGAATTGTGTACGTGTAATAAAATAAAGAAATTAGTTGTTTTCTAAAGGCTGTGTTTATTAAAACCAAATTAAAATTTGTAAAAATTCCAGTAACAGAAACTTTGTTGAAATGTTTAAATTATATACGGGTCAAATTTGGATTAGAAACCAGACTGAAAATCAGTGCATTCTCTACAGATGACTGCATTGTAGAATTTACTGGAGTTGGTGGCATTGAATTTAATGTCATGTTGCATTTATGTTTTACTTTTTCTCCCTGTCTTTCAGTTTTTTTCTCTTTTCAATGTTCATAGATCACATTGCATCCAGATTTTTGATTGAAATCTATTCAATCATAACTTTATTCATTTTCTGAATTCACCGTGTTTTGGTGACCACATTAGCCGACAAACTTCGCTCCAGAACACGACATGTGTTATTTTAAAATTTTTAAAATTTATTTTCTGCAGGAAAATAGTTTAGTTATTTATTAGTCTACAGAAAATTTATTACAATTCGGAAATTTTGGAATTTTATTATATTTTTGAATGCACCGATTGTTTGGGGTGCTGTCCAAAAATCAATTTTTAATTTACAATTTTGGTATTCTCCTTCATACTATCGACCATTACAAACATAACCTACACACTTACTCATTCTCCCTTCCGTTCCAAATCATCGGAATATGTAAAAGTAAAATTAGAATCCTATGTAACATATGACATTTAATTGTCAATAACACATACATAACAACAATCTTTTGATTTTTTAATTAAACAGATTCCAGCACCTTCATAGTCTAAACAACTTGTTCATCTATCACTCATACTAATATTTCCACTCAATTTACGTATATCTAATACATGAACAGTTCTATCAGCACCACTTGCAATAATAATATGATCGACATTATCAACTGAATATAATCTAGAACTATCAAATGCTTTTCTATTTTGCTTTTAATTTGAATCACGTATATCATAAATTACAATATCAGTTTCCTCTGTTCATATTAATATATTATGGTTATTCTGATATGTTTTTCAACATGTGGGTGTTAAATGAGTATGAAATTTATTTACTATTTTTTCATCGTATATTATAATATCTTAATACATTGATCTTGTTATTATGATACCAATTTTATTTTCTTTGTGTTTTTTTATTCCTGTCCATCCTTTCATACCATCATATATTTTATTCCGTATTTTTATATACCATATATTTGTAGGTGTTGTTAATATACATGACATGGAAGCATTGTCTTGCATTAGGGTGCTGCGACAAACGATGCCTCTACTGCCATTCATTCGTGATTTTTTTACCTGGGTCTAAGTTCCAGTAACTGGAAATAATTTCCATAATTATTATCCTTATGCCCCGTGACACGGGTCCGAAATTTGGCTCAGAAAATGTTTGGCATGAAATTACTGTAAGTATTACATCGTTGTTCCTACTCTGACAACGATTGCTGTATTTTATTTTGTACAGCGGTTACATAGACACACGTACATCGAAAGATATTCCGCTGTTTCTTTAAATTTTCACATAACAAATTATCACAACTAAAACATTTTCTGTAATTCTTGCAGTCATTCGATAAAGACAGATAGACTCGTACTCCAATCAATGTCTCCCAGGTCTACAAAATACAACGTTTACTGTATAGTTGGGAGGTAACAATTATTCCTTTGTTCACCTGTACCGTTCTATTGTTCTACTATGGGGAATGGAACGGATGACAGTTAATCATATTCATTTCATCTTTTCGAAATGAAATGACATTGATTTTCAAGACAGACATCACATAAACATGTTCCTATAACACTATTAATTTAAATATTTCCAATATCATTTAGGGTAATGGATATACCTTTGGATTGAAACCACTGCAACTACACTTTCAAATAAAATACATGTAATCGCCTTGATACGCATGTACGTCTTACAAAACCATAAGACCTATTCATTTCAACAGTTTGATGGCTAGAAAGATGGATCGGATGTATCAATAAGGAAGCTAACACTAATTATACTAACAGAAGTTGGTGACCATGGAAACTCTCTTCCCATATATCCTGAAACATGCAAATACGACATATCTAATAGTTTTAATGAACCTTGCTCGGTGGAAAAGAAGGAATGGTACATGAAATGATGACATAGATTGTAACAAAAACATTGACTCAATAACAAAACATTTTTTCAATACTATCATGGAGGTAAATAGTAAGTGTGGAGTTCAACTGAAGAATCGTTTTCGATCTCACTTTATTCAATATCTGACCACTGTCCTCAACTATTTCACAATTTTCCCTCCTTCAATTAGGTCAACTTGTTTAAAAAATCCGATTTATTGTCATCATTTCAGAAGGATGGGTTTGAGCAAGGAATCATGCTTTTTCTTCTGGAAAGCAGACAATATGGTATGTTATAAATGCAATACAGCTTCTGAAATGCTAACTATTGTTCGCAAAAATTGACCAATTGCACCCATGTAGAAAAAATCAATCAAAATTTCTGACGCATCAAACCAATGCAAGAATCGAAACTTCGGTTGCAAAATCTATGAAGCTGTCTGTAAAACCAAATCAAGTACAGATCTAACAGTTATGTGGTCAATGGAATGCATCGACGGAGAGCAATCATTTCTGAGTCTCCTCGAACTCTATAGTGGCAAGTGCACAACAACGGTAAAACGCTCTGCACAAACATTTTACCCACTTTATCTAAACCTTCTCATTTTCAGTGAAGGTCTCAGAAGAGAAAATATAACATCAGGGCGTTCATTAATGGCATACTTACCTGTACATGTAGAAATTAGTAATTCATCTTGCGGTACATCATATGGCACATCATCTTCCAATGAACGCGATATTCATGTGGATATGTTACACAACGCATTGAGGAGTCAAAGAAGTAGCCATCACATGAATCAATAGTGGTAACTTCAATGTGTACTTCATGTGGTGTAGCATTAAATTGTCATCCAATACTGTCTTCGTGAGTATCTGATATACTGGAAACAAAGTATTTTCTTTCAGTAAAACATGAAGATAAAACAAATGGACCGTGCCATCTATGCCTCTTGAAGGCATCTTATATGGCATATCCTTCGCTTAACAGGCTGACATCAATGAAACAGACAAAAGTCATATTGGAATCAGATACTGTATATCATAAAGAAGCAGTTTTGCCGAACGAATATTCATCTATGAAAGAAAAGTCAATACACTCAAAGTATACTATTCTCAGAAATTTCAAAATTTACAACATACAGGCAGAAATGGATATTTATAACATCTTCCACTTCGAGCCCATGCATAACCTACACAATGGGCTCTCGAAATGTCATGAGAAGTGTTTGTCTCGACTTCGTACCTGTCCTGAACTTACAACTACTCAAATGTCTGGGCATGGCTCTCCAAGACCTCTACGATCTATGCGTAGAACTATATTACTTAAGTTAAATACTTTCTTGTCTTCAGTTGGAAAACTATCTCGCGGTTACAATCACGTTGAATTTGCAAAGAGTGGTGGTTATGGATTACTACAGGCACACAAAAAAGAGTTTTCAGAGTATTACAAGCTGCGGATTACATGAATGTTGCTCAAGTGTCACCATTCATGGGAGGTATATGTAAAAGTATACTACTGGGTCGGCAAGTAGGCAAATGGGGAGAATGAAGCTCTGCTCGGTGCTCTTTTCATTTTTGAGTAGACACAACTTGGTGTTGTTGCTTTCATACGCAAAAGTGACACCAACTACATCTCACAGTGTAGTTCGTCGAGTCAATCAAGATCAATAAAACAAATCAATCAATCTACAAAAATCAGTCAACAAGTACAGTTGGTCAAAATTCAATCCAGCCCGAAAAATCGAGGGCGAGGTGTAAGCATTGCTTATACTACTGTAAGCAATATTTACACCTTAAGCCCCTCGATTTTTTGCTAACGCACTGTTCCAGAAGATAACATTATTGAAGAAAATGAAATTAAAAGCTGGGAAACATCTCCTCGCCCACCCTACTTCTAAAATTTGCCATACTCATGACATTGGTCCAACCGCCACTCTATTTCAGTAAATATACACAAAACGGGGCCAAAATACTAAGTAAATCCATACATTCGGATGACATTCAAAAACAGATTTCACACGAAGATCTCTTCCGACACGAGGCGAGGTTGCACCTATGCTGCGTGGTCACATCACAAGTACGTGGTATCTTCAATTTCATCAAACTATATTATTCGAAATATATATGTAGACATTCCAACGTAATGAGTAAATGTATACATTTACAATCAATCATTAAATTTCCATTCCAGGAAGATGCCTTTCCTTTCTGTTCACAATAACAAAGAAAGTTCATCCAATTTTAGAAAATATTGGAGGATGGTCTTTCGAAGCAAAAAATGTCGAATTGGTCATTTGCAAACATTAAAATGAAAAACGTAATATCAATACTCCCGAAAATGGAGAAAATTATTTTGTGGGAGCACATTGAATTGAATTGGACATTTTGAAAATAGTAAAATGAAATACGTTACCAACGGGTTTCGAACACGCCACCACCACATTACCTACTAGCCATTTAGTCGGTCCACATGCTCTCCCGACTGTGCTACACTGCACTTCACAGACAACTATACTGCATACATCACCACTACTCATGGTCCTCGCCATCATAAATCCAGAGGTTATCATCATTTTCCTATATATTTTATAAGCAACTCCACCTCATATTCTAAACACTCCATATTCACAAGGACCATCCATTCCACTCCCACTTCTCAGTACGTATTTCTACCGCAACGTTTCAGAAGATACGATTATTGAACAAAATAAAATAAAAATCTAGGAAACATGTCCTCGCCCACCACACTGCTCACATTGGTCATGACCATGACTTTCGTTCAGCAACCACTCTATTTCAGAAAATATTTAGAAAACGGGGCAATATGATAAGTAAATCCATAAATTCGGATGCCATTTGAAAACAGATTTCACACGAAGATCCCTCCCGAATCAAGGCGAGGTTGCACCTATTGTTGGTCGGTCACATTACAAGTACGTGGTTTTCTCAATTTCATGAAACGACATTATTAGAAATATATAGACATGCCAACATAATAAGGAAATCTATGGATTCATAATCAATTAGCAAATTTCCATCACAGGAAGATGCTTTCGTTTTATTTTCACAAGAACAAAGAAAGTTCATTCAATTTTAGAAAATAGTGGTGGGTATGTGTTTTCGGAACTGAATGACTACATTCAGGATGCGTGGTTTTGGGGTGGATGCGACATCTATTTTAGGAGGCGATTTTTGTGCGTCTATGTAGGTTACATACAGAAAACTACGGTGTTTGCATGGTTACGGAAGGTAACTGAAGGAAACATCTACGCAATTTGAAGATAAAGTGTATGGGGCTTTAACTGTGGCATACAGATGCTGTATGTGTTAATGTATGAAGCATAGAAATTTACTTAAGGACGGCGCAGA